>JNEM01015448.1:0-29445 GCA_000697335.1 Conidiobolus incongruus B7586
AATTTTTATAAATTATATATTAATATTTTTATATAATTTTAAAATTATATCATTATTTGATTTATATACTAATAAAATTATTGGTTCTAAAATAAAATAAAATAAATATATTGGTTGATTATATAATACAAATTTGCTTTAGTATTTTGGCTATAGCTATATTTTAATATCTATCTTATTCATATAAATTTGTTAACATAGTCTATAATATCAATATTGGATAATATTTAATTATATTGATTATTGATTAGTTATGTAATTGTTTATTTAAAATTTTTTAAGTAATTTATAATATAAGATGATTTTTTAAATATATATATATTTTAGCCCAAATCCTATTGACAAAGCGTATTTTGAATCAGCAATACAATAATACATTATGATTTAATTGATTCATTATTTTCTATATTGTATATATAATTAAGATAACTTATACTTCAATTTATAATAATACTCTAATACTGATAAAATGTCTGATCACAGGGATACAGGTAAAATTTGTGAATATTAATATTAAAGGATTAATTTCAATTGATGGATTAAACATTAATAGTATTTATTTATATTATTTTCCTGCGGTGAGTATCACTGAACTCGTTATTAATATTTATACTTTTTACTTTTATTGAGTATAGAATACTTTTTAAATATATTTTATAATAAAATAGTCAAATATTTAAATAAAATTTTATTAATGTCATAGTAACTAATGTAAATTTTAATTGATAATTTGAAAAGTAGACATTTGCTTTTTAAGTATTTAACATATACCATATTTTGAATTTAATAGTATAAAATTAATAAAGTGGATTTATGGAAAAATATAGATGATAATATATCAATTATTGATTTGGAAATATAATTATATAATTAATTATTTATGATCATAGTTAGTATTTAATTAAGAATTTGGAAAAAAAATTATCAATTTATTAATATTTATTAAAATTAAAATTTTTAAATATATATTTGAAAATTTTTACATAAAATTATGATATTTTTGTCCAATATTTAAAAATTAAAAAACTCTTTGCTCACGCTCATTATAAGTGTATTAATCTTAAATATTATTATATACACCTTTAATGTTTGAAAAAAATCTTTTAATAGTTGATTTATATAACATTCTATTATTGTAAAAAGTCGTTTTAAAAATATTATAAACTTTAAACTATATTTTAAAGTATTTTGATGATATAATAAATAATTAAAAGTCATAAAATATACTTTGAATATTCCTAAAGTTTGAAAAAATTACAATGATTTAAAATGATAAATTGGACAATATAATTATGTCATAATATTTATGAATATGTAGTAGGAATTCAATAACATCTAATATCAGAAAATTAATTGATGAATAATTGTAAAAATGCCATTAACACAAGGCCTAATTCCACTTACATGACGTAAATATTTTCAATTACCAAATATTTGAATCATTAATTAGATCTGCTTCAATTCAAAAACTGACGTCAAATGTACAATATTTCAAATAAATAATTCTTGCAATTAAAAAATTTCAAGTGGTTAGATTTCTTATGTATTTAAATATTAATAAAAAAATATCTATTAAAAATTTTAAACTTATAAAAAAATTGATTTATTGTAAATTTTAAAATTAAAATTATAAAAATATTATAGGAATAATAATATTATAAAAAAAATAATTGATATTTTATCCATATTATAAGAATATTATTAAAGCATATAATTATATTTCAAATAGATTAATACATATGTATTTTATTTAATCCTTTAAAATTAATGTAATTTAAATTAAATTTAGTCAAAAATCCAGCCAATGAACAATCATTTGTCATTGAATCATGTGATCATTATTATCTCCTAATAAGTTAATAATATCATAAAATACAATTGTGGGATAAAATCTTACCCAATTTATTTAATTACCCCAAAATTATGGCTAATGGATAGAAAATAATAGAATAATTAACATAAAATTCAAGTAAAATTATTTTTAACTGATTCCCCGACTACCCGACCTTTACTCCGTTAAACTAAAGGATATCATATTTATTAATTGATTCGAGTTCTTTTGATAAGGATTTTTTTTCTTTTATTTATTTTGAGTTTATCTCTACTTATTCGGTTCCCTTATAAATTTTAAGAGTCATTTTTTAAATCTTTTTTTTTTTAAATTTAAACTTGAAAAAAATTGTTTTTAAAAAATTATAACAGTTTTTTATAATATCATATAATTTACAAGTCAAAATTTAAAAAATGGTCAAGATTTTTCAACATACTTTTAATTATGAGTAATTTTAAATCTATAACTTATTATTATTATTATTCAACTTGTATTAATTTTAATGTTATTTTAGACATCGTTGGGACGTTGTTAGTCTCGCTTTTTGGCTAAGATACCCCAATCCTTTTGCTTCTCACGTTCAAGGCGCTGATGTGATCGACCGATATGTCGATGAGGATGGAGTACTTCACACGAGAAGGTTATTACTCAAAACTGGTAAAGTTCCAAAATGGGGTAGATCAGTAAGAATTTTTTTTCAATTTTAATTTTTCAATTAATTTATGAAATTTTTTGTAGATATTAAAACAACCTGATACTTTTATTATTGAAGATAGTATAGTCAATCCTAAAGCTAAAATTTTAACTTCTATTACAAAGAATATTTCTCACGCTAGAATTATGAAAGTTGAAGAAGTTCAAAATTATTATGTTAATAATCAAAATGACCAATGGTAATATATTATAAGCATCGATTATTGCATTTATTAAATGGATTTTAGGACGAGTAATAAAACTGAAGCTAGAATAGTATCTAACTTTGGATGGGGTTTAACTAAAAGTTTGGAATCCTTCGGTATCAAAAACTTTCAGAAGAATACAGACAGAGTAATACTTAGTTCTAATATTTAATTAATATTTTTTACTAATCAAATCTTTTAGAGTCGTAAAGGAATGTCTTATATATTAGAAAAAATCAGAGAACAAAATCCAATTTTAAATTATCGCAATCATCAAACACAAACTATGTAATTTTTTATTTTCTAACTTTATTATTAAATTTTAATGAAAATTTACCTAAATTTATTCTTTTTCCTATAATTTGTTCAGTTTTCACATTCTTTCAATTTTTCCCATTTGTTAAATATATAATTAAGAACTTGTCATTCTAATTTTTTCTTGAATTTAACAAATGATTTATTTTACTATTGATCGATTAAATTATAAAATTCCATTACTATAATACTGAAAAGTATCGTATAATCTCGTGAATACGTTACAACAACTTGATAGTATTAAATTATCTATAAATTCATCTAGTTGTGTTTCGATTAGATTGAGTGCAAATCTCTCTCTCAATGCTTGTGCTGTACTAATACCAGTTTTTGAAAAACATGGTAATTGTGAATCTATTACATTCAAATATTTAATATACTCATAAAATTAAATGTACTATTTTAACTTACCTTTTTGCATAATTTCCACTAAAATAATTAAATTTTCAGCATGTTTACGAAGAGCTTTAAAACCTTGCTTCATTAATTTAGTGAATTGCTTGTATTTTGTACTATTAACACCGCCTAAAATATCTAAATATTCTTGAGTCATTTTAAATGGTGCCATTTCGAATCCAACAGATCCAGGAGAGTTAGATAACATAAAACCAAAATCAATATCTATTAAAATTAAAATTAATTAAAAATAATATTAAAGTTAAATTTATATTTACGTATAATATGTCCTTCTTTATCAACTAATACATTTCCATTATGTCTATATAATAAAATATTAATACTCAATATTTATAATCAATATATTATTATTTTTTTTACCTATCCTTTAATTGTAAAATAAAACTTAAAATACTGTAACCAACTAAACTCTTTAAAAAGTTATCTTGAGCTTTTAAAAATTTAGAACTACTGGGATCTCCAAATTCCTAATATATAATTATTATTAGAAAAGTAATACTCAAAAATATTGATAAATTACCCTGACGAAATGATCATATAACGTATAAACCGTCCCTTTGGTATTGTATCCTTTGCTGTATGCATTCTTCTTCAACGAGTGGACGGAAATTGTATTTCGAACCATTTCAATCAATCCCGAGCTGTTGGATGTGACCATAATTCGGAAAGGTTTGACAAATATGTCTAAACCAGCTTCTTTCCAAATTCTTTGTGCTTCTTCAATTAACTGAAGTGCAAATTGCTCCTGCCTCAAGTCAGCTCCGGTCTTAACGATGAGCGGTATGAGTTCCCAGTTGGGCTGATCTCCATATGGTGATTCGAGACGGATACGCTCCCGCTTGGCCTCCCAATCTTCATTGAAGACATCGGCACTGGGATCGTCCTTATGCTTGCATTGGAGTAGTACTTCCTTTTCGTTGACTGTTTCGTTACCCGTGCCTTCACCGCCATTTCCCATAATTTTTTGGAGGTCCTCATTTTGTTGGATGATTTGCTCCATGCGTTTTTCTTCCAGTTGCGACATTTCTTGGATAATCTTTTCACGAATTCGCTCGTTGATGCCCATCTTGGTGTTGTTGGCCTTGGCCTTCGTAGATACATTGTTGGGTCCTGATTTGATAGCAAGCTGTGCGAGCATGATGGCGGCAGTACGCATATGCTCTGCCACTTCATCATGTGCATTGCTTGACCTCCGACTGAGGACCTTTTGGAAGTATTTCTTGTTCTGACGAGATGGTGAGCTGGATTCTTGATTCGATGGGTTGGGACTGCCTGGATTCGAATAAGGGAGAGGTACGGGGAGTTTTTGTTCCTCACTCTTTTCTACTTCAATTCCCTTATTCTCTTCAAATACTTCAATGAAAACTAGGTATGGGACTCTATCAGCTGAATTGAGTACAACAGAATCTTTGGGTGAAATTCGGATCACTTTATGATGATGTGGCGTCGTTTTACACCACAGAGGAAGACATATATCAGCTGGAAGATTATAATTCAGTAGAGCGAGTTCTGCTTGTAAACTATCCTGTCTAGATCGCTTGGGTACTTTACAAAGTCTGTTACTAATCTCCATAAGTGACAAAATAAAGTGAATTTCTGATTGATAATAAGTTTGACGCTTAAATGACGATCCTCTAGGACTGGAAACTGTTTGGCTTTCTGAATCTGAAAGTGAAATTTGATTCTCCTCCATTGATTCTTTAGCTTCTTGGAATGTGCCAGTTGGTTTTCCACTGATCTCGCGACTGTGGCTAGCACGAGACCAAGGTCTATCTCCGACAAAAGCCCTTCCCATACTCAACTCCTCCAAAGAAGGTGATACATAATTGATGATTTCAGGGGATGACATACTTGCTTCTGAGCTGATCAAAGGTTGTTCTGTTTCTTTGTCGTGGCCATCATGCGATTTCTTTGGAGTTTGAGGGACAGTGTTCGATTTTGGAAGGTTCAAAGGTTTTGAACCTTCAATCACAGCCATTTTGGAACATTCTAAAGAAATTGTGGGAGCAGCCAAACCAGATAGCATCAACCCCATACCCAAAAAAGCAGGTATGACATTTTCATTGACCTTGGTCCTATAGCTAGTATTACTATTTCCAACTTGTTTAGATTTTGGAGCATCAAAGTTATTTTCTAGTAATATTTTTTGACATTTCTTCAATAATTTAAAACACATATGAAATTTTAAAGTGCTTCTATCTTGAGCTTTTAAATCCATCCACTGAGATTGAGAGAACCATAAAGTCTATTCTTATATTTAACAAAAATATTGATTAAATTTACATATTTATATGGAATTTACCAATAGCGTGAAGTGACTAGATTGTTTACACAAATCTAAAATAAGTCTTTCTACGGCTACAGCTTGTGGATTCGTCCAAATGAGATGACTAAAAATAACGAATTAAATAAACCTCACATTGGGTTATTTTAAAATTATTGAGTATTTACCATAGTTGAGGTAACAAAAATTGTACTTGGTCAATTGGAAACTCCTTAAGCCTATTACATAAATAATGTTGAATACCAATATTATCTTGATATCGATGTAAATAAGTAATAGCCATCCAAGAGTTAAAATATTCCGAATTAAATAACCTTAACAGTAATGCATGTGATGACATATTGAATACTAATCCTTTTTTAATATATATATTTCTTTTAAAATATCTTTATATTTATATATTTTAAAATAAAAACTATTTATCTATCGATCAAAAATTTGAATTATTTAAATAATGAAAAAAAATTAAATATTTAAGAGAGAGTTATAATTGAATAAAAAGGAGATTCAATTCATTTATAAAAATAAATGTTGGTGGTGAAATTTTATTCGATTACTATTATATACTCTATTATACTCAATTTAAAAATTTCCTATATTTTATTTCTTAATTTTTGATATTAAATTACTCAATTTAGTAAGGAAAATTGGTATTTAGTATATTAATTTCATAATAAAATTATTTCCAAAATGAGTAATATTCTTATTGCAATACACTTCAACACTCAAAACAAAATTTACAAAATTGTAAGATTTGATCCAATTTATTATTAATTATTTATTTATATTTATTGTAACCAAAAAATAACTCCAAAAAAATTTAGATAACTATCTCAATTAAAAGTTAATTAGCTTATGATAATATTGTTATAACAATAAAGTAAATCATTTAAATATCTTTAAATTAGATAATTTTTTTGAAATAAATAAAGCTTAATATGGGTTATTATTTGAAAAATGAACGTTTTATATAATATATTTTGTAACAGCGTATGATTTTTAAAATATTGATAAATGGATTAAAACGTAGATATTCTACTAGATAACTGATTCATTTTCCTAATATTCACAATGAATACTGATGCATAATGACACCAACTCCACAAGTAATATCAAATCATCCTTGTAAATTGAATTAAAACTGATGGATTAATGAAATAAGCTTATTTTTTGGCGTTAAATAGTTATTGATTATCTAAATTTTAGTCAATTTTTTCAATCTTGATTGAATGTCATCAAATTATCCAGTTTATATTAATTTTTGGAACAATTAACTTTTGATAACCAAATAATAATATTAAAAATTGAATTATTTTCTAAAGGTATACTCGAATTTATATTAAAAAACAATATAATATTTTTATATATCCTAATATATCTTAAAATTTCTCAATAATAGAAATTCATCACTCAAGTACTATTGAAATATTTGGTATTAAAAATACTAAGAAATTGACAAAAAAATCTATTCACTATCATTATATTTGACTATTTAAATCATTAACATTGAATTGGCGAAAATTTTCATATATATACATATTCATTAATTAAAATAAGTCATATGTGGTTCTTAACTTGTATAATAATCGTCCTTAAACCAGCATTTAATCGTATGCCATTAAATTTTGAAATCTAAATTTCCAAATTGTCACGTGCTCGGTAATGCTGGCTTGAGTCAAAGTACTCAAATCACCGATTCCTGGAATGAATAGTGCGTGCAATGCAAGCCAGACGAGCTGGGGGCATCAATGACTAGCTGGGTAGCGAGAATAGTGCGCAGTTATGAAGTGTATGTTACCGTATGTGAGTCGAAAGCGATTAATTGTCCTAAATTTATTCAGGTCAGACAATGTAATTAGATCTAATAAATTAATTCGAAATAAACTAGTTTTTAACGAAAGTGTTTTTATTGATAACTTAAGGTGGAGTTATAGTCAGTGTACCAAGCGTCGGATCCTTGTTCTACTAAAAGAATTTTCTTTTGATTTTGATGGCCTATCCCCTTGTATCGGGATCTTCAGGCTCATTGATGCAATCATCCTCATTAGTTGCACAATGCGATTCCCAAGGAGAAGATTGTTTCTAATTGGTCTGGTCATCTGGTTTAGGCAACGTGTTCTCATCAACCTGCATTGGTTCGACGAGTTCCAATTCAACAAATCTTGACATAAACATATTTAATAATAATCTTGGAATCTGAAATTTTAGATATTTTCATTATAGAATTAATAATTAATTATTAGAAATCTATTACAATAACAAATGTAATTTAATCTTTAAAAAGAAACACTATATTGGTTTAATATACTATACAATAAACATAATGAAATTAATTATTAATGTTGGGATGTCAGTTCTCAATATAAAATAAAATCCTTAATCATACAGATATTTGATAAAATAAACAATTATAATTGTTAAATAGATAAATCGTTATAATAGGAACTAATATATATTAAATACCCAGCTGAATATTTTAATTAGGTAAAATATTTATCCAAAATGAATTATAAATTAATCTAATTTCCTCTAAATGTAATAATAATCATAATAAAAATCAAAATAAAAAACTATGATAAATAATAGTATAAAAGATTTAAAATTTATGTTGCTAAAATTTATTTGATTTCTTATTTCAAATAATACATTATATATTCCATATATTTATAATTGGTAATAATATAAAATACAACCAATTTCAACTATTAAATCATAGGATAAATTTTATCCAAAAAATATTTAATAACAAAGTAATTTCTATATTAAATTATTCTTTAATTTTTTAATTAAGATTAAATTCTATTTTAATAAACTAAGCATAATTTCTAAAACTTGGAATATATTGATATTATGAATATACCCAAAAAATTATTGAAGAATTTATATTCATAATTCATTCAAATAATCTATAATCTATTTAAAAATAGATAGCTTATTATTCATCATAAATCAACACCTTAAAGAATCAAATAAATTATATATTAAATATATATAATATCTGATTTATCAATCCATTTTGAAATTTTATAGAATTGATATAAATTATTTTAAAATTTTTTATATTAACTATTTTTAATTTATTATTAAACTGATGATAATAATATAATTTACAAACATTTTATATTATAATGAAAAAAAATTAAAAAAATCTAATTTATAAATTGATTAGTGATTAGTGTTTATGAAATAATTTTAAAGTTATCTCATTTTCAAATCTGAATACAAATTTTAATAATTAACAATTTCACAAATTATTTAACTATCAAATAATATTTAAATAACATGATATTATATTATAATATATTATATATGGATTTTATTTCAATGATTAAATATTCCAATAATTAAAAAATAATAATTTTTTAAAAATTAATCAATTTCTTCATATACTGATCTAGCTAAACTCCTCACACTATCAGCTCTCTCCTACGACTGTGTTAATAACAATCTATAAAAATATTAAATAAACTTACTAACCAATTCTAAATTATTAAAATGTGATTTCATAGTGGTGGCAGTAGCACCACCATTAGTTAATGGTACATTCTCTTCATCATCAGACTCTTCTTTTTGAGTATTAAGGGAAACTTCGGAATCGTTAGCGATATAAATAGTACGAATTCGCATCATCAAATTAAACAACATTTCTTTGATGTCATCAGTCAAATGTCTATGCTTAAGAGTCATAATAGCTTGTTCGCTGATGGGTGCAAAAATAATCTGAAACTAAAAACAAATTAGTCGCTGGATAATGGAAGTATCTTATGATAACTTACATTGGAATCTTTAGCCTTACACAAAAAATTACCAACCCTTAGGACGACATTATGCCAAACGTCATATACTTGTTGAGTAGCTTTTGTCAATGGGTAATTACTAATTTGATTAAATTCTTGGAAAGTGTCTTTAAATAATCTAAATCTCTGTCAATATCTCGTTAATGTAATAATTATACTATAACTTACGGTATTAATCTCAATTCCACCTTATGTTTAAACTCTTTATAAATTTCATTATCTGAATCGTACATTCTCAACAAAATTTTCATTAAACTCGAAATACAACAAAGTTCCTGGTTTAATGAAGTTTTCGCGAATTTTGTAATTTCGTAAATGGCATCTCGATTGACAGCGTCTTTGAGATCAAAGTGGGAGTTGACAATTTGTGTTTGGTGGTAAGTTTCTTCGACTCCAGATAAAATGATGAACAGATAGTTGGGATCGATGTTGTCGAATACGAGATCGTGTTGGAGGAAGAGGTCCTCGATGAGGTTAAGCATTAATAGGCAAAGCGATTGACGATGTTGGTCATTCGTTGGAGAAAGTGGTATGGGGATACTGTTATCTAGGAATTGTTTTTCTAGATCGTTAATATCACTAGCATTACGTCCTGTTAAACTCAAAGTCAGATCAGAATCGGGTACGGGAATGTCGAGACGACTAGCGTTGAATAATCGAATCACAATGGAGATCAACTTCTCCCAATGCTCATGATTCAATTTGTGTACGTTGTTCTCGACGAGTTGTTGGAAGCATGAGGCACCCAATTTCGAGAGCGTAGCATCTTCCTGGCAGAGACAAGCTGCCAACAAATCCAAGAGGCCGTCAATAAAGGGGAACAGCGAGTCGAAGTAGTCGGTGAAGAGTGCAACAAATCTGCGGAGCGCTTCGACGAGAGTAGTAGATACCCACATGTCGAGCTCCTCTTTGGTGAAAGAATGGATGCCCACCTGCTTTGCTTGAGCGTTGACATCGCCAAACATCTTCATCAAGACCTCCTGCATGAGGTAGTACCAGAAACCACCTGGGAATTCCTGACCCTGGTTTTGGAGATATTGGAATAATTGGTCAATAGCTCTCGTGCGTACCTCAATATCCCGAGCATTCAAAATTACTTCGAGGTAACCTTCGAATACGGGGATCCAAAATGCGAAGTGGGGATAATCCTCTAACCACACTTTACCAGTGACTTTTTCAATACCGATGGCGTACGTACTCAACGCGGGATTGTGGGGCTCTTGAACCGTAAGACCGATAAATTCGTCGACGATACCTTTAAACAAATCCAAAGCAGCTAAGTTCATCTTTTGCGACTTGGTATAATTGGCGAAAGCTGCCAACGTAGTCAAATAACTCGAGAAACTTTGGGGAAGTCCAGATACGTTGACGAATGCAACCTCGAACAGTTCCTGAGTGAGTTCGAAAGCGAATTTGTGCACATCTTCGAAGGGATCTTTACTCGCGACTGCGAATACTTCCATCATGGTAATCCAGCCGGATTTCACATTGTCGCCGTGGGTTTTGATCATCTGTTGCAGGCACCTTAGGACGAGATCCTTGATATTGTTGTCGGGGTTGTTGGCGATAATATATGCGAAAGGCTTAAGGAATTCCTTTTGGAATCGGAATCTAGGTAATTCATCCTTCTCCAAAAAATTCATAGATAGTTGTCTTAGAGAGTCGAGGGCGAATGAGCTCACGATCTCGGATTGATGACATCCGGCTTGGTTGAATAAGGTGCCCAATACGTTCCAAATGTTGGACCATTCGATTCGAATACGGTTCATATTGTAATAGGCGATTTCTACCACTTTTTGTAATGCGAACATTCTAGAATTTAATAGGGTTTTGCTGAGGTTGCCATTTTGAGGTAGTGATTGAATGCCACTTAGTGCAATTGCACTCAAAGCTTGTAAAAAGTCGACGATTGCTGTACCTGTCAAATTCACACTGTTACTGAAAATTTTGTCAATTGCAATCAAAGTTTGCTGCGAATTAGTTGTTTCAATAGTTGCTTCACTCACTTGGGCGCCAGTAGTGCGAGGACGATCTGTACCGGAAGCCAAATTGGCATTGTGAGTGAGTGCAAAGCTGGGCACATTTTGGGACGCTCTTCTAGCTTTTTCGGTCAAGCTGCCCTCGGTGGCGTTATAGTTGGGTACAATTTGCAATCTGACTAAGTTGTTGACAACACTGAGGACATCGTTCCAAGATTCTTTGAGGTAATTACCGTCATTACCCGCAATTTCAAGTGTGACTTTAATGGCTTCGAGGTTCTTGGATTTCATTTCTGAAATATTGGTCAAGAAGCAGAAATTACACAATGAGGTGATGAAGGCGTTACGAGCTAAAGAAATGTCAAAAATACCGGAAATACGAACGGCACAGCGGAAACCATTAAGACATAATTTGACAACTCTAGGGTGATTACACTTCTGAATGGGCCCACTGACACCGGCTAAGCAAGCCATCCACACCAATTCAAACATGGGACGAATGTGCTGCCAGTGAGATGCGGTGTAAAAGATACTCATACCATTGACATCTTCGCGCTGGCCTTTGTGCGAGAGCAATTGTTTCAAGTACTTCTCGATTTGGGAAGATTTCTGGAGAGCGCGATTCATTGCACTCTCCTTCTTCTGACGATTTCCCAAAATATCGAACTGGGCTCCCACCGCAGCTAATCCAGTAGGTTCTGGTGCCTTCACTTCGGGAGCGGGTTCATCCTTCATCTTAATTTCGTTATCGTTAATTTCATCGTAGATCTTCTCCAAAAACTCTTGGGGCAAATCTTCATTATCGTCAATACCTCTATTATTCTTAATAAATTCTTCTTTCGTCATTCGTCTCTTAATTTGGGGATTGTGTAAATCAGTATTCAACATAATTACCGAGTATCCCAAAACGTAAGCCGTGTCCGCATTCTTAAATACGCCAGGATTACCCTCGACGTACCTTTCGGCGAACTTGAGCATAAATCGATCGATCTTTTGCGCTTCTCCCGGCAACCTGAAGGTCCTTAGGAATTTTCGAAGCGCTCCAACGAAATCCAAGTCGTTAAATTCTAACAAATCGACAAAATGGTGCATAATTATCACGTTTTGAGCTTCGCCCTCCCCCAAGTATTCACCAATCATCACTTTGTCCAAATCGGAGGATTGAAGTAAAAATTTCGCGATTTCTAAGGGCGAGTCGTTGGGGATGAAGCCGTTCTCGATCAGTTTGGCAATCCCACGTTTGGGTTTGGAGTTGAAGAGCTCCACGCACTTGCGCAATGCTTGCTTCTCGTACTGAATTTGCTCGAATTGATCGGGATCGTCCGATGTGGGATTCACTTTGGTAGTAGGAGCAGTACTCTCCGTGGAAGCGGTTGGTGTTTCCGATGGGGTCTCCAATGACATGGCAGTTTCACGATTTGTGGAATCGTCCGCAGTCTCCTCGGCGCTAGGACCTTCAATTTCAATAATACTTTTATGACCCCACTGAACCATAGATTTCAACAAATTCACGAGACAAGATAGAGCACGAATTTGGAGTAAAGGCTCCGTGAATTCGTACTCGGGATAAAACGACGATACCATATAACTACCATTAATCTTATCGGAAGTTAACGGAGGATTTTTCATCAACATCTCCGCATCGATAGTATCAGTAATAAATTCGTTAAAAGCCATCTGTTTTTGCATCACAGGTTCATTCGAATAATACTTCATAAAAGTTTCGTAAATTTCCAACTCTTCGTGGGGTTTGCAACTTGTAGCAATTTTGGAAATTGCTCCTACTAGTCTTTCAAATAGGTTGTTGTTTAGGGAATCGCGATTGCAGTCGTAATTGAGGTAGAGTTCAACAAGAATTTGGGGATTGGAACAGATTTTGATGACGAAAATGCTCAGCAGTGAATGCTTTGAAGGTGGAAATGTCTTCATTTCCATGATGGGTAGGATCAATTCTTTGAGGAAGACTTCAATCTCATTCTAACACAAGTATTAATCAAAATATTGTATTATAATTGGTTTATAATTACCTTCATATGATGTCTCAACCCCACTACAACCTTTTCAAAAATCGAAAGGGTCATTTCGTAAACTTTGGGAATTTCGGATGCCAAATTACGACTTAGACACAAACATAAGTAGGGTTTAACAGCTGTTAAGAACGACACTTCCCTAGTTTTGTGTAATTTATGCTCGTTATTTGAAATAAATATCACTTTTGAGTTTAGGAAAACTTCAGTATGTTCATTTAAAATATTGAGAATTAAGTAGAGGGATAATAGTTTGGATCGCATGGAGATGGAACGAACGTCGGATGATCTAGAGAGAATTAATACAATTGATTAGATAAAATAACATGAATTTACCCTGATACTTGATAAGGTTTAATAGATAATTTGCATAATGCTCGAAATAGTAAATATGCGTCCAATACATTTAAATCACTCTTGGTGTCGCATATACTTTCGGCACCGCTACTGGAGTAGGTGTTGGTTACATTTTCGCTAATTTAAAGTTATTATCTAAGTTTTAACTATATCATTATATGAGTTACTTGGACATGGATTCTAGTGTTAATTTTTGATTATTTGATGATATTTCAGACTCTTTGAGATAACTGGTAGATTCAGTCGCTAAAATTTTGGATTAGTAATGTTTAAATAAGTAAAATTATTCCATTTACATGATGTATTAGGGTCTTTATCTTTGTCTTCAGTTTCTAAATATTAAATTAGTTGGAAATAACGGTGAGAGTATATAAAAATTACTTAGGATTCTGTCAAAGACGGAATGAATCATTTGAATTAAAGTGCCTTGCGCTACCGTTTGACGACTGGTGTCCCTGCTGAGTAAGAAAATATTGTACAGGGTACGAATCGCGTTTAGGAGAGCTTCTTGATGCAGTACTATATTGGGGCTTGATACAGCTGTCAATAGTGCCTAAACCCTCGATTAATCATAATAACAAATGTGATTATATAAGTATTACTTTAATCACTTGAGTCTGAATCCTGTCGTCTGTATATTCACCCAAAAAGCAAGCGCAAATAGCCATCACTACCCTCTCAATAGGTGTCCTATCTTTACTATTGGGGTCTTCCGCAGTGGTAGTTGCGTCAGTATTCACAGTAGCATCCAAATTACGGTTAGGTTCCGTTGTAGGCAGATAGTTGTAGGAAATCATCTTCCCCAAACAATCTAAAGCTATCGTAGTATTGGTTTGGGACGTCGACGAGCATGCCATCAGAAAGGGGGCTAGGATTATTTCTGTATTTTCTTTTTGTAATCTATTAAAGGTTAGGAGGATATTGAATATATTGGTTAAAAAAGTAGGACTCACGCTAACTCTCTACTAAAGCCTTGAGTTTGACATAATTCTAAACCAAATATTAATAACTATATTTGAATAACAAATAAAAAACTTACTGAGTGCTTCATTAGTCAATTTCAGCAATTCAGGATTCCTCTTAGTACTCTTATTCTCCAACAATTGCTTATAAGCAGTAATCAAAAATACTTCCGTACCAATAGGAGTTTGGATAGGTTTTGTTATAAAACTTTTCGGTGTACTGACGATAGATGCAGTATCGTCATTTTCTACAGTTGGAGTATCAGATTGTAGAGAGGGTGCTTTGGTGTTGGAAGTATCATCTATACTATTGGGGGAACTAATATCGACACCGTGCTGAGATGGATGATTAGCTACTTCCACACTGGGATTGTTAGTTGCGGAAGTGATCATATTTAGGTTTAAATTAAAAGCTTGGGGGGTTGTTAGTAATGCTAGTCGGTTGTGAATTTTGGATAAATTTTTTTATATAAATAATAAATAATTCAGTATATTTTTTTGAGTGATGATTAGATTAAAACGAATCAATAATTAAATTCTGAAATTGTTGGAATTTAAAGTGGGGGATATAATGAGTTTTTACCAATTAATTTTTTGAGTGAATATTGAATAAAAAGAGTCACCCAAACTGGATAATTATTCCTCTGAAGGATCGGACATATCTCATTGGTTTAATAAATATAGACTTAGAAATTATACTGGATTTAATAGTTTTTTCTTTTAAGTATTAAAGTTTAAGGATGTTACTTTTAATAGAGATTAATTTTATATATATTTAGTTAACTCAATGTTTTAATAATTAGTTAGTTTGAATGATTGTTTTAAAGACGATTTAGTTTTACTTCATTGTTTTACAACTCATTAAACTAACAAATTCAAAAATTTTTAGCAAGTAATTGTACTATACAAATCAATTGATATTAGACTAAATAAATAAAGACCAGCTTTATAGATTTTTCATTAAAATTCTAAATTTTAATAATCTTGATTGATTTACAAGTTATCAATTCTTTATTCACACATCTGCATTATCACCATTTTTTATATATAAATCAATATTAATGAGAATATTGGAATGGAATCATTCAATTGTAACATTATTCTATTTATGAAAATGGAAATTTTCTGTTGTTTGTACTATCAATTTGTGAGATTTGTCAATATCCACTAATATACAATATTAGAATAGATTTTTGAGGTTTTTTGTTAAAATGATGTATTATATTGGAAGAGGTTGATATGAGTTCAACAAGTTGATATAGATGATTAATCAAAGTATGATTCAACATTATTAATTATTCAATAAAACCATTGCTATATATTTCATTAACTATTTGCATTAATACAATATAGTTACAATAGTCAAAAATGGCTCAATTGTTGAAAGGGCCTCAAATATGCAAACTCAACCTTATTTTCAATTTTCAATTATTAATATATATATATATTTATAATGAACATTAATATAGCGATATCCAATTCAAATAGTATAGAATATTTGTCATGCTGTTATAGATTTAAAACCTTAAAGTTTATATAATATTTATTGATATAGTGAATAACTTGTCATTCTTTGTTTAATTTCTTGAATGTTAAATTTCAATTTCATGTTTTTAAGGTTTCATTAATTGTAAGTCATATGATCGATATTGAAAATACTTTTAAATTTTCTTTGAGGTGTGTTTAATAAGTAAAATTAGTATTTTCATCAAAGGATGTAAAATTAGTTTTGTTAAATAGTTAAAAATGATAGCGAATAATAGATTAAAGAATTATGAAAGAATGAAATGATTTGGTGATATAATTAAAAAAATAAATACTAAGAAAAGTAGCGGAAAAAGATAGAAAATAAATAAAAAAATAAATATAATAAACAAAAAAAAAGAATTTATGAAAAATGTAATAATCTGATAAAAAAAATTGAAGATATTAGAGTCTGAAAATTCGAGAATATGTAATTGTATATTCTTTAAAGAGAGATTCTGTTAAGCAATGGTGGTTTAGTGGTATAATTACCGCCTGCCACGCGGTAGACCGGGGTTCGATTCCCCGCCATTGCAAATTACCATTCATCTTGAATTTTTTAAACTAAACCACTTATTATTTATCTACTCATTTTTAATAAATATTGTATCAAATAGGATTATTCATCTCTAATAACTCAATCATTTTTAAATTTCAAAATATTTAATTTATAATCAATATATACTATAAAATTACCATTTAGAATTGAATAAATTATTATGTAAATAAATTGAATATAAATTTCTATTATAATTCTTAAAGTTAATTTTAATGGATCATAAAATATATTTGTTAATCAGAAGATATTGGGATTCTAATATTTTTATGATTAACTAAAATTTTATTAAATGTTATTATTTGGAAAATAAAATGAAAATAATATTCAAATTATATATCTGCATTTGAAAATTATATAAACAATAAAGTATATATCTGAAATATTTATGGATTAAAAATTTTGGTGAACAATTAATGTTGATCAATATTTTTAACTGAATGCAAATTTATTTCAATTAAAATATATTAATTATGTCAACCTAAATATTTTTTGATAATATATAATGTATCCAAAATACAAAAATTAGAATCTTTATTGATGACAGATATAGATATTAACAAATTATCAGATGATGATATATATATATTGTTATTTTTTATTAATATTTCCAGATAATGTAAAAATACTATAATTAGTTTAAAATTTATAATTTTTTAAAAATATATTCAAATTTATCTAT
Organism: Conidiobolus incongruus B7586; assembly: GCA_000697335.1. NCBI lineage: Eukaryota > Fungi > Entomophthoromycota > Entomophthoromycetes > Entomophthorales > Conidiobolaceae > Conidiobolus > Conidiobolus incongruus. The sequence continues at coordinate 17,631 of JNEM01015448.1, forward strand.
GAATCAAATAATTCAATTATATTGAAAGTTGATATTATACAAATATATGTTAAATTAAAAATAATTTTTTGAAGAATATTAATATGATATTGTTTGTGTAATATTATTCAATTGGATTTATATTCTAATTGAAAAATAATTTTTAAAAATTGAAAAAAAATATAATTGAAAAAGATTAAATTTAATTAAAATTGATAGAAAATATAATATGAAATGCATCAAAATCAGAGAAGTGAAGAAATATTTAATGAAATATTGAGGATCAAGTATATATCAATTGATAAAAAATAAGGATTAAACTAAAAATATATGCACTATAAACAACCTAATGATAGATTTATTACAGACAAAGAGCTTCTTAAGCTTCGACGGGGGCAGCTTCTTCAGCGGGAGCGGCAGCTTCAGCTTCGGGAGCAGCTTGGGGGATGTCGAAGTCCTTGGAAGTGGGTTCGAAGACGGGGACATCTTCCTTAGGTTCCAAAATCTTAACCATATCGGGAAGAGTGTGCTTGGGACCGACCTTACCGGTGGGATCGGTATCTAACATAATCTTAACCTTGATACCCAAAACACCTTGTCTCATCAAAACGTGACGGACGGCGGTATCGATGAAGTCCTTGGCGGGTTGACCGGAGTGGATCATGAAACCGTCGGCGAACTTCATAGACTTGGCACGAGCAGCACGGAGCTTACCAGAGATAACAACTTCACAACCCTTAGCACCGGATTCCATAATGTAACGGACGACACCGTAACAGGCACGACGGACGGCCAAACCGTTGAGGAGTTTGTAACGGAGAGATTCGGCTTGAGCGACAGCGGACAAACCGGGAGCGTTGATGCGTTCAATGTATAATTCGATGGTGTTGTCAGGGAAGTTGAAACGCTTTTGGACCAAAGAGGTCAATTCTCTGATACGACGACCCTTGGCACCCAAGACCTTTTGGGGAGAAGAGACACGGAGAATGATTTCGGTACGGGCGGGAGTACGACGAACTTCAACACCGGCATAGTTTTCGGCAGTTAATTCGCGGTTGAAAAATTCGTTTAATTCAGCGTAGAAGACTCCATCGGCGACGACCTAAATGATTCCATATATGATTAATATCTCTAATTCTAATTTTTGATTTTTATATTTTTAAACATGTCATTTTATCTTAATTTGATCTGATTTTTTATATTATATTTGTACTATTTTTGATATTTAATTTTAAATTTTAATTTTTAACATAATTGATGACATAGATAGGGAATGGATGCTTGATAGTACCTTTCTCTTCTTGGACATTTGAGCGTGAATGGCAGACATTTTGGTTAGTTAAAGTTCGTTAATTAAAATAACCACGAATTAGATTTTGGTAAAAGGAATGAAATCTCCTAATTTTATCTCAGTTTTGTCAACTTCCACCCTTATTTCTAATCCCACAATTTCATATTGTCAAATTCATTAACTCTCTCTAATTTGGTAGGATTGACTTGATTATTGATTTATTTGTTAGGTTTAATCTTTAAATTTCTTATTATAGTTATTTCATATTCATCAAGTATTAAATGATTTTCACGATTACTTTTGAATAGGTTTTTAATTATGTTATGAAACATAATTATATAATTAATTTTTTGAATAATCGATTCACTATTAAATTTAAATTGATTGACTATTCACACAAATATTTGAAATGAATCAATTTGTTAAATTACACAAATTTTCAAATTAATTGTGAAAAATTGTCTAAAAAATGAGCGTAATTTAATATCCAATTAAAATCCATTTATTCACAGTTTAAAATCTTTAATTCAAATTGACTTTAATTTATAGATAATTGTACTAATAGTTATAAACAACATACTTGTAACATCTGTTTAATTTTTTATCAAGTGATAATTATTGAATCCAAATACTTATAATTTTTATATCAGATAATAACTAAATTGATTATGAATGACAAAATCACATGATAAAAAACTTACCACATGCCCAAGTAAGTTGAAAATCAATATATCATCCCATAATTTCATATATAATCCCCTTTATATATTAATCTAATTAACTAAGTCATCAATCAAGATAAGATTAAATTAAATTAATTTTATAAGTCCTTTAATAAACAGTTCAAATGGCATGTACATCAACTCAAGCGGTTATTAAGCGATTACCAATGTACTACCATTATTTGGGGCAGGTACCATATCGTCAAAGTCTCCGTCTTCAAGAAGAGTTGGTAATGCGTATTAAAAATATGAGAGAATACGACAGTCAAGTACCCGATATTTTATTATTGTTAGAGCATCCCAATACGTACACAGAAGGTAGAAGAACTAAATTATTGAATCAAGATTTGAAAATTAAATTGAATCAGTTGGGTGCTGATTATGTCAAAGTAATTAATTTATTTAAAATATTGAAAAATTTAATTAATTGAAAATAGACTATGAGAGGAGGTCAAACTACTTTACATAACCCTGGTCAACTTGTAGGTTATCCAATTATGGACATTAAAAGAAATCAAGTAATTATTATATAACTATTATATGACTAACTATCGCTAATGCTTAATTTTAGATCAGTGTAAAATGCTATGTATCATACTTGGAAAAAACCATTATTGGAACGTTAAAAGACTACAACTTACAAGCACAAACCACCGATAATACAGGTGTTTGGATTGGGAATGATAAGAAAATTTGTTCAATAGGTGTCCAAGTTCAACGATATGTCACAAGTCACGGATTTGCACTCAACTGCAGTAATCGCCTATCAGATTTTGACTTAATTGTTCCTTGTGGGTTGAAAGGCGTCCAAATGACATCCATTGAGCAAGAGCTTCAAACTGATAAAGTCAAAGGTAGCTGCAAACCCCATACAAATTACATTCAACTAACAACCTCATTTAGCTACACCAGTAGATGTCATTCCTAAATTAATCACCAACTTCAGCAAACAATTTGAAAATTCTATTTATAATTTAAATGAAATCCCCAACAAATATCGAGAATTAAAAGATTTGATCGTTAATTTAAAATAAAATAACTATTAGTAAAAAGTAAAGTTTGGATTGAGTATTAATATGTTTTTTAATGGTATTGGATATCAATCATGATAAAAGCATTGGAAATTGAAAAAAATGCAATGGCGGGGAATCGAACCCCGGTCTATCGCGTGGCAGGCGGTAATTATATCACTAAACCACCATTGCTTATAATCCAGGAAATTAATTAAACTAAGTTTATTTAACACAATCCATTTATCATCTTCTTTTCCAATTTTCTCTCATATTTTTTTATTTCATATTTCACTTTTTATTTTTTTTACTAATTTATAATTTTAAAATTTTTCAATTTTTTTTATTTCATTCTTAATAATTTTTCATTATTTATGATTTAAATCATTCTATTATTTTTTTTAACAATATATTCATTTAATATTATTATTATAATAAATATTTCTATTAATATATATATTTTTTTATCCATTACATCAATTCTATTAGTTTTTAGATCTATTCAATAATAGATTCCTAAAATTGATTATTTTTATATATTTTCAAATATTAACTTTATTTAATACCTAGATATGGTTATAAGATAATTAGTAATATATATATTTGATAAAAATTCAATTATTGAAATTAATAAATAGTTCTAATTATTAAAATAATTTATATAGATTTTAAAAAAATATAGATTATGATTTAGGGTGTATAAAAATATTAATGATAATATAATTTAATATTATACTATTTGACTGGGTTGAAATTATTTTCAGAGATTATTTAAATATTCCAATCTATATTTATTTTGTTATGAGATATTGCAATTTAAATTCCAATTAAAATTATATAGTAGTATTTAAGATGATATATATATATATATAATAAATTAATATGGTTATATTACATAAATAGATTGATTAAGTTTTATTTACAATTTTAATTAAAATTTTAAATTGAATAATTCTTTAATTTTTACATCATCAATACCACTTACAATCTCCATTTGTAACCCATTTTTATATACTACAATAGTTGGAATGCAAGAGATACCAGCATCTTCAGCTACATCAAGTAATTCATCAACGTCAACTTTATAGAATTCTGTTTTATTGTACTTATTGGCCCATTCGTCAATTTTTGGTCCAACCTTCTTGCATGGGAGACACCAGTCTGCAAAGAAGCCTATAATTGTGGTAGTTTGACCTTGAGTAGCATCGTCAAACTCTTCGTGGGAGGTTATCTGTTTGATCATGATAATAGTCCAGTAACCAAGTATTTGAGTTTTGAATTTGATTATTTTATCTTGCTTCGGTATATTTTTATATTAATGCTCACGATCTAAATGTCAAATTTTTTGGTTTTGATTTAGAACTTGATTTAAATTGGGATCTATTTATTGGAATATAATTGGAATAATGCTCAGATTTAGAAATATACTTAATTTGGCTATGCAAAGATGAAATATCGTTTATTTACTTTTTAACAAAATTATTATATATTTTATAGAGCATAGTATTTAATTTAAATTTGAGTCAATTATTATTATTATTATTATATAACATTAATATTGCAAGGATCAAATATAAAAAACAATAAAATATTGACAGATATATTAGTAAGTAATTTACTAAATATTTATTTTAAAATTTATAAGGATTGCATCATTAATCTGTTTAAAACTTATAGTTTTTAAATTACTACCATGTACCAATTTGAAAATATATTATTTGTATATTGATATATTCGATATATTTAATAATTTAAGATCTAAATGATAAACCATTTTAAATGTAAATTGACATATATAGTCAGATTAACTTAGTTAAATTCAATTAATCGAAATAATTATAAGCATTCTCGCATTTTATTTGACAATAATTGACATGATCGAAAAAACCAATCAATTTATAGTTTTATTGAGATCAAGTAAAAATTTTTTTATCAATGAATTTATAATTTTATGTTAAAGTTTTATTCAAATACTTCCAATTTGATTAAAAAACTTCGATTTGAAATTATTTCAAAATTAGATCTAAAACATTAAATTTCAAAATTCCGATCAAAGCTATCAATTATTCTTTGAATATTTTATTCATTGGACATAAATTGAAATATATTGTACAATTTTGGAATTAATTTATATTTATCAATTAAATGCAATTGTAATATAATCATATTTGAATAATTTTAATTGCGTAAATTTTGATAATATTCATAATATTCATACTTTTCTATAATTCTATTGGATAATAAAATCATAAAAATTATTTAATATTGAATAATAAAAATTAAATATTAATTTAATATTAAATAAAATATTTAATTATATTAATTTTAAATTTTATTATAGTGATATTGATATTGTTCTTATATTTTATTAAGATTTTTCATTTACTTATTTAATATATAATGATCTAAATTATCAATAATTTAATATTATATTATAAAACAAATATAATTGAAATATGAATTTGTATATTATTTTAATGATATAAACTAACTTACTATATGAAAATAACAAGAACAAAGTGTATTTAAATTATATATATAGCCAAAAAGATAATTTAATTGGAAAACGATTGAATTGATAATTTATCTCAAAATATAATGTGAGTGATTGCCTCAAGGATATGTATATACACTATAAACTAATTTGTAAATTATACTATTATATATAATAATCTTATAATTTAACTAAATAAAATTAATCATATATGAATAATTCATTATTATTTTAAAAGAAATATAGTAATCGTAGCTAAATATTGAAGTTTATTAAAAGTTCATATTCTGATATTCTTATCATGAATATAAAATAATATTCTTTAAAGTGATATAATAAATATATGAAACATTTAATATTAATCAATCATATATAGTAATTGTATAATAATAAAAATAAAATATATATACTGTGGTGAGAATTTGAAATGTGCTTCAAATAAAGGTAATTTTTGGTTATTAATTCAATAATTGAAAATATTAATTTGATTAGAGATATCCTATTTCATAATATATATATATGATTGATATTAAATAAATAATTAAATTAATAAAGATAGTACTAATTAAAAATTGGAAAAATGTCATATCATTCTACTAATACATTGTAAGAATATTGGAAAGTTTATTAAAGAAATCACTGATTTATTAATATAAATAATATATATATAAATACCAGACTATGATATATAGTATATAGAGTCAATGATTATATATAATCATTTAATAAAAAAAATAATTGAAAATTAAGTTAATAAACTTTTGAATAGTTAAAAATAAATTAATAAAATATATAAGTATTTAATATTTCGATAAAAGTATTAAGCTTTTAGAAGTAGGTGAGATTACATCTTAATGAACTGTAAATTTAAAAGCAGATCTAGGTTATAATTATCACCAATTAGAAATATAAATGAGTTGATACAAATAATATCCTAAATAAATTCAAAGTTGATTTAAAAACGTAATAGCTATTAATTAGCTTGTAATAATATAATAAGTATTTTACAAATAAAATTAAATAGCCATAAAAAGGAATTAAAGTTTCTATTGATCAAGTATAAAAAAGTTATAATAAAGACAAATTTAAATTAGATTCAAATTACCTTAAACTGAAAATAATTTTTTGAACCTACAAGAATATATCAGATAAAAAAAAGTTAGTATTATCACAGCAATTTATTAAACAAAATTGTTAAATTATTTGGTAAATAAAGCTTTGATGGCAGTGGGATTAGCACCAACAACTTCTTCAACGAATTGACCATTCTTATATAATTTGAAGGTAGGCATAGCGGTAATACCTTGGGATTGAGCAACGGAAGAAACTTTATCAATATCAAGCTTGAAAACCTTGACGTTGGGGAATTCTTCAGCGAATTTTTGAACCATGGGAGCGATCATTTTGCAAGGACCACACCATTCAGCGAAGAAATCGTAAATGACAACTTCATTTTGTTGAAGAGTTTGTTCGAATTCTTCTTGAGAAGTAACTTCGTGAACCATTTTTATTATTTGATTATATTTTTTAAAATAAAAAATAGGATTGATGAAAATGAATATTTATAGTAAATTTTATTGCTAATAATCGACCAATTAGTAATTAACTATGACGTTATTAAATAAATTTATTAATCAAATTAAAATTATCAAATCTAGATTTTTCTATTGGTTAATTGATTTGAATTAAAATTAATTTTTATTAATAATCTATAATAATTTTTTTTTATTTTCCAAAAATTTTAAAATAAATTATAAAGATTCTCTAATATTTTATTATAAAATATTTAATTTAAAAGCTCAGTACTATCGATGTAATAGCTTCATTAATCTTATAAATATAAATATAAATATAATAACTCTTTCAATATTATTTCTGATTATCAATATTAATTGAATAATTATTTTGATTTATATCATTGTGTTCATATTTCACATTTCACAATAATTTGTGTTTGAATTCAGGTATATCAAAATACATTCGTATTTTTAAATGATAATAATTGAATTTATTATTAATATTAAGAAAAAATAGATACTTTAATAATATAGAATAAAGAATTAATATGAAATATATACTTTCTTGTTTTTGATATTTATCAATGTTAATTACATCATAACTGAATCATATAAGTTTTTTTGCAGTTTATTTTAAACTGATAAGTGTTGTATTTCAAAATTAATCATCTCTTCCAGTTTGATAGCTAAACCAATATTAATTCTATTTTAAGCTGGCTTTGTCAGTCTATAATTGAAGGATACTCTTTGTTCTCTTTATTTTCTTTGTTAGATTTTATCCAAATCCCATATCATTCATTGATTCAATTATTTAAACCTACAGTCCCGATACGTTAAAGAGCAGCATTAATAAATAATTTACTAAATCATATTACAAGTACTTTTCTAACTACCATCTTTATTTATAAAACTTAATATAAAACACAACATAAGCTTTTTAATTATATAATTTTATATTATCTATTATAAATTTATTATTGCCAAATTTTTCAAAAAATAAAATACTATAATAAATTATTCTTTATGTAGCATATATAGTATCAATTTTATATATTATAATCTCTAATAAAATAAAATATAAATCTATTATTTCCTAAATATGTTAATGAAACATATAAATTTCTAAATTTGACTAAATTATACCATTCATAGCTTAAAAAGTGACATCTATCAAACAGAGATCAACTTGTATTTAAGTAAAGTTTTAAATTTTATAAACTGTTTTATAATTTATATGTTCTTATATTAAAGGTATTAGGCAATTAAGTTGATATATTCCAGCTAAATATAGATAATATATTTACATCTTTCCTAATTTATTTTAAAATTATCTAAATAATCTCAAAGCTTCATTAAAAAAACAAGGATTCATTGTTCAATAAGCACTATGTTATATATTTTATAGGTAATTTTCTAATATTTTTAATGGATTACAAAAATTTTGAAAAATTTATTATTCAAATTAATTATTGTCTGGTGAAGGGTTTGGTATATTAGAAGGAAATGTGGTTCAAATCAATAGTTAGATGAAGATAGAAATTATTAATTATATATAAGTTTATTATCAGTAAATATTTAATAATATGAGATGAACAAAGTAAGAAATACACATATATTTTTTGCTGAATAAAACTAAATTCACCACAAAACTCATTTGAAATATTTCAATATAAATTATCATCATTTTTTGAAGATTAATTATTTAAATTTAAACCTCAATAAAATGGTTGTCTTACAAATATTGTTTTAAATAGCTCATCAATATTAATAATCAAAAATATTGAACTGAAACGATAAAACATTCAATTCCAGAGAGCCAAGCTATTAAATGAGAAATCGATTAACCTTGTAGAACCTTTGTTAATGTTTGTTCATTAAACAGATTGATTCAAGCTTTGATAAGTATTATGAGATCAAAGCAAAGTTTAATTTTTTATCATATTAATTAAAAGTAAATATGCGGTGAATAACATTAAGAGTAGGTCGAATCTAGTGTATATATTAATTATTTAAATGTAAATTTATTAATTTTTGTGTAAAAATCATAGTTCATCAATAATTTGAGTAATAATTTTAGCTAATTCTGAATGATCAGAATGATATTTTTATTTACATTAATTTTAAAATTTATTCTTATCTACATAAAATTATATAATATAATATAATATAATATAATATAATATTATTTCGTAATTAAATTATAAAAAATTGAGATTAGTAAACATTTTTTTCAATGTTTATTAAATTCTTATATCCAATATTATATTGCAAAATATATAAATGAATGAATGACTGTTTTTATGTATATTAAAGTACTGGTTTTATATACCATTAATAGAATTTTAAATGTATAAACAGCTGAAGTTTTTTATCAGCATAAAATATTGCCAAAATCTACAAATAAAATCTCTTTTATTGAGCGATTCAAAATAGTTATTTTTCAAATTAAATTCATTCATTAAGAAACAATTCTCGAATTTTAGCAATTTCAGCATCAGTCACTTCTTTTACTTCTTCTCCATCACTAAAACGTTTAAATGTAGGCATAACGTTGACCTCGCATTCTTCTACAACATCTGGAAATTCATCCATGTCAATTTCAACTACTCTGATATTGGAATATTTATTTGCTAGTGCCTCGAATTTTCTAGCTACAGCTTTGCAAAGTCTTCGCCACGTGGCACAAAATTTTATCACGGTTGCTTCCCCTTGGATAATTATTTGAAATTCTTCAAAGGTCTCTAAAAATTTCACTATTATAATTTATCATGAAGTATTGTATAATCCAATTGAACTATATCTACTTTTATAATACGATTTGGAGTCTCATTAGCTGAATTGATAGTTTTACTATATTAGGTTCTATTGGTATATAGTTTTGAGATAGTTTCAAACAAAAATTTCAGATTCAACATTTTAAGTATCTTAAATTCACAGCTTATTTTCATTATTTTAAGAGTAATACTATTTTAATTTATTGAAATATTAGGTCAGGTATAGTCTTAAGTTAAAATAATAAATTTGTTTTCTTTTAATTTATTATAGGTTAATTCAATGAAAATTTTTATACCTTGATTTGATATTTTAAGTTAAAATTAACCATATTTGGATTAAAACGGAGGGAAAAATTATTTTTACCAGAGTTATATCCAATTCTAGGAATAGTAATAGTGATCATTAAAACTAAAAATTTAATATTATGAATCATTTTACAAAATTCAATAGTTAAAATTTATAGTTAATTGGAAATTTTTAATTAAATTATAATATATTGAATTAAAAATATTAATATAACTTAAATATTAATCTATTGGCTTTATCTTTAAAAATATTATTAAATAATATTTCTCCATTCTTTAACATACTAGATAATTTTTTAATTATATTTGTCTATAATATTTCAATTTTTATGATCAACTATTAAATATCAAATCAAAGAAAAAAAAATTATATTGAAAATATTTAATTATGGATCCTATCAAAATATAAATATATTCAATATGTATTATATATGATTAAAAATTTTTGATTATATATTTAATCTATATTATTTAATATTAAAATCGAATTAATTTTGATTGCTATAATAATTAATATTAAAGTCATTTTATCCTATATTTGATTTAAATTGAATAAATCATAACAACTATATAATTTTTAATTAAGAATATATATATATATATAATAAAAATCCATTCTTTGAAGAAAAAAAAAGCTATATTAGGAAAATAATATGTTAACATGATAAACAATTTTATCTCTCTATCAAAAAAACATAAAATCAGGATTGATATTTACTTTTAGGAGAAACATTTTTTGATATATTCAATAATATGGTATATATTGGCACTAATCTGGAAAGCAGTGCACTGATGAGTATTAGTAAATAGGAATGATTAGGGGATATTCGGCTATAAGATAGATTAAAAGGTAGTTTGATTGATCCTGTCAATTAATGAGTAGGACCCAGATTGGGCTGATTTTGGTTTGAATTATCCAAATACTTGGTTTTTATAATGAAGAGAGGGTAAAGAGATTTTGGTGTTAATGCGGTGGCTTGGCTGAATAGCCAATCAAAGAATGAAGGGTAAGTGAATCTGTATGCGATGCAGGAATGATCATTGTATTGAGTTGATGTAAGAATACTTGAACATAGAAGAGACTCCTGTCTCGCAACAATATTATTTTAATAATTATTGAAAGTGGGTTTGGAGACCCTAGTTTTGGTATAATATCTTAGATGACAAAATTATTACAAATGAGTATCAATAATTAAGTGCAATTCTAATTTTACTTGAGCTTAAAAATTATTTCAATATTATTCATAATATTTCTCAATATTAATATTTTAACTAAGAAATATTCATTTTATTATTTAATATATAAAGTAAAATATTATATGCCACCCCAAAATAACTGATTCATATCTAATATTAGTTAATAATAAATAAAATATTATTAATTTTAAACTTTAAAAATTAATAATTATATAATAGTATCATAAATAATCAAAACTGTATTTAAATTATTCAGTGGTTTAAAACATAATTTCTAATAATAATATTTTATTATGATTATAGATGATCTTTAATAACTTGATAATTTATAATACTTAATATATATATATTGAATATAATTTTTTATAAAAATTCTTATTAATATATAAAATTAAAAATTATGATATATTTAATATTATCAAAATCAAACAAAAAAATATTTATTAAAATATTTTATTTTAATTATTAATAGAAATTTATAAATAATATTTAACTAATATAGGTTGAAAAATAAAATATTTTTTA
>JNEM01015449.1:0-22137 GCA_000697335.1 Conidiobolus incongruus B7586
TTATTATTATTTAATTTTTAGCAAAATCAATTAATAATAAATCTATATTATTTATTATATCAGAATATTTCTTATTTATATTCTTAATATAATTTAAATATATTTTCTATTTTATATAATAATTATAAAATATATTTAATAAAAAATCTAAAACATTTTTTGATAAAAGGCAATTAGAAAAAAATATCATATCTAATATACTCATTAGAATATTACTTAAAAAGTTATAATTTCTTTAAATAATTAAAAATCAATTTTATTGAAAAAAATTCCAGTAAATAAAATTAATTTACGAAGTATTAAATTTAAGTCTTAATTAAAAACATTGATTTTTAAAAGTTAAAAATTAATTAAAATTATAGCAAAAAGTTAATGATCAAAAGAGTATTAACTTTATATTATTTATTTATTTTAAACAATCTTATATTAAAACTATATTTCATTTTAATTTAAAATTCTGTCATTCTGTAATATCTATAGTAATATTATTATATAAATTTAATAGGATTATTGTTTAATATAAAAATCAAAATGTTTTTAAATATATATCAACAGTTTTTAATATATTAATCAATTACAAGTTTTTATTTATAGCACCTGTTTATCATATTTTATTAACTAACAAATTAACATTTCTATTTCTATCTTAATATTTAATCATTATAATATATAAATGAATATAAAAAATATAGTATTTGGGATTAGTTGATATATTAAAATAAATTCTTTATTATCGATATATTTTAGCCAATATTTTATATAAAAATTTATTAACTATTAACATTGTTTTCAATATTTATTAATTAAAAAGTTTGATTATTTAATATATAAATTAATTATTATATATACATATATTACAAAAATCTTAATAACAATTGAATTGAATTTAATAAATTTAATATTGAAACCAAAATAAAAAATTCAAATATAATTACCCTAATAATTTAATATTATTATATAAAAATAATCTCATGAAAAAAAATATAATGATAAATCAGGCAATTTAAACAAACTGTCAGAATAATTCCTTCATTTTTAACCTTATTTTTAATTAATAACATTATCTCATAAGAAATAAATATATACTAAATAAACAAATAGTCGTAAATAATATATATATATGTTTTTTAATAACAAATTTTACAAAAATCATCAATACACAAACATATAATACCGTTATTATCTCATATTATGATCTAAAAAAGTTACACAATTAATTTTATGACAAAAATTGTATTCTAAATATAACTTTTATTATAAAACTGTTACCAATAAAATGGAAAAAATAATTAAGAATAAAGACGTTTACACTAATTATTAATAAAATTTGATTTAATTTATTTATAAAGATTGTACTTGTACAATGAATATACTCTTATCAAAATATTAATAATTGTTAATTCAAAAAATATATAATGAAAATAATTTTAATGATATGGATATTTTATACTAATTTTATTTCTTTTTTAAAATATGTATTACTAATTAATTAATTAAATATTATTTAAATATTAGAGTTGATTGTGATTGGTTTGTAATGTAAATTTTCATGAAAAATATAATTCAGTTATTTAAAATATAAATTATTATATTAATATAAAGACCATTAATAAACTATCAAATTGAGGTATCTTGGTGGTTTTGTAGGGTTGGTTTCAAAATTGAAAAATTGGTAAATTTACAGTCATCAAAGGAATTGTAAACAGATAAGGAGGTTTGATCTAATTTTTTTGCGCATAATGGTTCAAATTTATCAAATCTTATTATCAGTAAATTGTCTATTACTAAGAAATATAGCATATGAATCATGAAATGAATACAGCCATTAAATTATAGTTATGAGCCAATATCAATTCATTCATTAAAATAGATACCTTGTTTTAAAATTATGATAGCTTATTTACTTTATTCACAAGGGAGTATTACAATATTTGATTAGTAGATTAGACTGCTGATGTAGCACCTCCATGAGTGATTGGCTGAGGAGCAGCAAACGACAAAGCAATATAAATGATCCCCAAAACAAAGAGGAAAACAGTGGTAGCAATTCCGTACCAGTAAGGTCCAAGAACAAGGGCACACAAGAAAATGTAGAATAAACCTCTGCCAAGAGGTACTAGAAGGAAGTTACAGTACTTAGATATAGGTTCAGGCACATTGAATTCAAGTGCACATATGACTAAACCGAATACGATGGCATAGATACCTAAAATAATATTGGAGAAAGAGATTTCAATACATCTCAATACACCTATAATAACTAATAGTAGACCAGCGATGATATTTAATACTCTGAATACTGGTAATGGTATCTGCATTATTCCTAATTTATTATTGTTGTTGTTAATGAGTAAAATTATAGAATTGAAACGAAAACATTAGCTATTTATACTCAACATTTTGAATCATTTAGAAAAATGAAATAGACTAAACTAAGTGATTATTACCCAATTTGTAAAAGTTTTCGCATCAATTAATATAAAGAATAAGTTGAATAATGAGATGATGTCATATTTAGGTAATGGTGGAAAATGTTAAGGATTGCGAGAATTTAAATAATGAGAAAAACGGATGAAAAAAGTTTGGTGACAAGTATTGTATTTTAAAGATTGTGTGAGCTTCATTCTTTTTTGATATGATATCATTTGAGAACCCTTATTGTTAGTCGGATATGATAGATTATTATCCGACAATGACTTAATTAGGCAATATATTTTGAAACAAATTAATTTCAAACAATTTTTGATATAATACTTATTCATTTAATTAAATATAAATTCACTCTTGTATAATCTCTATACACATTTGGGATTACTGAAAAATATAGATATTCAACTTTATAGTTTGGATAAATTTTGAAATTTGATAAACTGAAAAATTTGTTTAAAAATTGGCAGATTATATTTATATTAAATCTTTAGCTGTGAAATAAAATTTTAAAATTTGCAAAACAATGTTGGTTTTATTTGAATATTACGAGCGGTATTTTATTTAATAAGAGGCAAGTAATAATATGGCTTCGTATACAAAAAGATTAATAAATTTGAAAATATTAGCATAACAATATGAATCATAATGGCATTTCAAAATATTTGATACAATAGTATAAATTATTGAAATGCTTCAACATATTGATTAATATCTATAATTAAATCTTAATCTAACAACTATTCCAATATAATTTATCTAGTTCGAATCAATCCTTATTTCTAGATTTTTTTGAAATAATTTAAGTTTACTGTTAAAGTCAAAAATAACAAATATTAAAAATTAGAATTCTGTTTCCAAATTTAAGCGATAGAATATATTTATTTTTATTAAAAATTTAAGAAAATTACTTGACAATTTGATTAATCAAAATAAATATATGTACATTATGAATTTTTTGATTGAAATCAAAATTGAATTACCCAATATTAGATAGTTTATTAAAAACAAGCATATAAATAAAACTTCAGTATGAATAAAAATAAATTCCAATTGATTAAAATCTAATACCCGAAATATTGTAAGTGTGTTGCAAATTGTTAATGCAAAATTTCATCAGTAACAAATCACTAGAGTAACTTATTCAAAAATATCTATATTATTAATTTTGAATAAAAAATAATAATGGGTATTATTACATAAAACATTTAATGTATATTATAACAAATTATCAAAAGCTTCAAGCAAGACTAATTGTTAACAAAATTCAACAGAATATAAATAAGATCAAACTGTATATTCTACTCGAAGATTCATTATAAAATTATATCTTCGTTCTAGCGTTTGATAAACAAATCCTTGAATAATACCAGAATTATAGCAATATTATTAATTTACTACTATTATTCAATTTAATTGATATTTTTAATGTCTAATATATAAATACAATGTCCAAATAACAATGAATTCATTAGATATGAAATATCGGATTTAGCTTATTTTTCCTTTAATTTATTTGAAATCAAAATTTACTTTAATTCTGATGAAAATATAGTAAAAACGAAATACTAGAATTTTTTTAATCAAATTAAAATTTATATTCAAATTCCCAATAATTAATTATTATAAAAAACATATTTTAACTAGGCTAAACTCAATTCATATTTGATCTAATAGGTTTAATTCTTTGTCTTTAAAGTTTGCAATATGAAATCGTCGATATGATTGAATTAAATTAAATATAATCAAAATTTAATATTATTAAATAATCTAGTGATTATAATTGATTAGTTATTAAATTTCACCATTAATATATTTATTTTTACAATTAATACATCCAGTTAGCATCATATATCACTTAATTTGTTGCTATTCATTATCTCAATTGACAATTATTATTTCTGAATATTATCATGTGTAAATATGATATTGATGCTAAAATAATTATACCATATCCAGCTTCCAGCAACTAATAAATAAATACCAATATATACAATGGATATTATAAATAGTTTGATAATAAAAATCACCATGTAGCACTCTCCCGCTCATTTCTATCCAAGGGACACCTAAGCTTGCTATAGTCCGAATTGAGCCACTTATCAATGCAGTGAAATGGAATACATGGCCACACTTGCCTTCAGACAGTCTACAAGAAACATCAAGTGCCTCACAATTAGGGCATACCAAATCAAAGTAAAAATTGCAGATAGCACATACTCTGTCCTTTTCCGCAGAGTCTATATATCATTGTCACTTTGCCACAGCTTGTATACTTTTGTTATTTATTTTCAAATATAAAAATAATTTTTGATTTTTTAAAGGATACTGAACACCAATTTTAAATTAAGTTTAATTAAATTACTTTATGGGATAATATTTGGTTAATTTTGAATAACAGGTTAATTTGGAAATTAAGAAGATAAAAATATCTTAAACAAACATTTTGAAATTACCAATCAAATAGGGAACTTCAAACTTCATCATTCCATAGTCATAAACTAACTTCAAGTAATGACTATTAACTATATTAAGTAAATTGAAACTGTAACATATTGGTCAATTTTCTTTCCAATGTTTATCAATTAATCTTTAGTTTGTTTTATTCCAATTATTCATCCCCTTTCCCTCTCTTAATTTTTTATTAATTATATTAGTATTGTATAATATTAATAAAAATGGATGTTGAAGCAGGCAGCGAATCTATCCCTATTCAAACTTTAAATACTTCGACTTCCAATACCACTACTACCACTTCTCCAGGACATCCGGAGGAGTTGAGTACTATTACCCTATTGTTAGTATCTGGTGAACGCGCCAAAATGCATGTGAGTTTATCTTCAACCGTTTTGGATTTTAAACATTTAATATTTGACAATTGGCCAGATAGTAATTTACTCATCTAATTCTTAATGTGATTTTATTAATTTTAATTTTAGACTTTCCAGAAAAACCAGGACAGTTAAATGCTTTGAGATTAGTTTACTTGGGAAAGTTTTTGGATGACAGTGCAACTTTACAGAGTAAGTTTAATTCTAACTTTTTTTTTTCATTAATAAATTAGTAATGATTTGGTTTAGGTTATAAAATTCCTCACAGTGATAATACTATCGTCCACCTGAACATTAGTAAACAACCCGCTGGGGAGTTGAGAGGCGTTGGTAAGTTTTCAATTGGTTCTTATTAGATATTGTGCTAAAAAAATTTTTAATTCTAGTGCCTTCCAAAGCATCAGAGACCGCTCCCAAATGCTCCTGCATAATACAGTGAAAAAATTGCTCTTCACTCTGAATTTAAAACCAAAGTTTGGATTTGGTGTATTTATTAATAGTTTAAAAAACATATCTAAAGTTTGAATTCTAAGTAATTAATTGTTTGTTCGCTTTTATTATTCTTTATCGCAGTCTCCCATCATTTCATTTCTTTCATACTCATTATCACTTAATTTTTATTATTAATATTCCTAATATTTTGGACTGATGATAGTGATATTGATAATCAGTGTGAATGAGCAAAATTGAATTTTAACAAAATTGAGGACTAATTATGAGACAATTTTTCTAAACTTTTTGAATCCACTATATTCCGGGCTTCGATTTCAAAATAATCTGAAACTGTCAATATACTAACATATAATAAAATTAAATCATTCTATCATTATATACTGTAAGCTTAACATTTTTAATTGATACTATATTTAAAATCAATATTGATTTGTAAATATGAAATATATATGATAACTATTAGTTATGAATAACAGTTTCAAGATTAATTTCAATATTATTTGAATTTTCAAATCAGTAATTTTACAACATTTAAATTTGGAAATAGATAGATCATAAAATATAATTGATAGTTAATAAATTATATTTTATAATATATTTTTATTTCGTGGTGTTGATCTAATATTTGAATAACTATTAATATTGAAAATGATATATTTTCCGACATTTATTGTTATTATATATTTAATATATATCAAATAAATTGATACTAGATTCAAACCCATCATATTTTAATAAAAAAAGAGCTCAATTCAAATCTTATTTTTTAAGGATATTATTACCTTAGACACCATAATCCTAGTGAATCCTTGTGATCGGTGTTAAAATTTAGGTGTTTTGGTGTAGAGTTTAGATATACATGAATTATAAAAGTTAAGTGCAAGCTTTTCAAATCAAGCTCACTAAAATTTGGTCAAGCTTAAAGAAGGTAAATAATTCCATTGGGCAATTGGACAAGTTGACCAATTAAGCAACGAAGTTATAGCTTTTTAAATGAAAAATATCTTATTTAAAATGTGCCATTTTGCATAAGAGACTTTAGAAATGATATTAATTAAATATTAATTAGTAAGGAATAAATAATAGTACAAACATTTAATCAGTATTTAGTATTATTAAATAGTTATAAAATCACAAAGTATTAAATAAAAAAATATAGATAAAAAAATTACTATAGAACAAATAAAAATTATTAAATATTTAAAAGCTTTAAGAAAAAGTCAAAAATAGTCAAAAGTCTAATTTAAAGCTTAATAGTGCTAGCTATTATCCTTAGTTGTAATTTATTGTGATTATTCATTATTTGCTCATTGTTTATTTATTTATTTATTTAGGTGCGTTATATTAGAGATGAAGAATTCCTGCATTAAATTAGTTACTATTATCATAATAAAAGGAATTGTAAATTTTATTTCTAAATACTGAAAATCTATGGATAACTGGTTTTTAGTGCAACGAAAGGAAGAAAAAAAACCACAGGAAAATCATGAGAAAAGCCCTGTATCAATTTAACAAGTGTATCTAGACGTTTAAGAGCTCTTATAAACTTCGACTTAAACAGCTAAGAAAGCAAGTAGATTTTTATTAATAATATAATTGCTAAATATTGCCCAAATAAAAAATCAATAAAGGTGTTGCTATGGTCGGAATAGCTTTATACTTAATAAAAAAGGACATAATGTCTAATACTTGGAATTTGAAGAATTCGATCCCAAGAATGGATAGAAAATCTTGCTTGAGAAAGTAGAAGTCCTATGAGATCAAGCTAGCTATCTTCATGATCTGCATAGTTTGAAAGAGTTGTTAAATAAAGCACATCTTATGGGACTACTTATCCATTGATAGTGCTCAATTACTCAATCTAATTTTTTGTTATAATAATTCAATATTGAAATCCTTAGCATTTTGGATATTTGCAATTATTTATAATTATGCTACGAATTCATTCATTTTTTAGCTGAATGTTTATTGAATTATAGTGGTATATTTGAAAATGTATATTCTTTGATCAATTTATATCAATCTTTGTGAAAAAAAATAAAATTAGAATTGAAATTCATTGTGAATAGTGGGATATATTATCAATACAATAGTTCGAAGAACATATAGCAAATATATTTGATAAATATCAAAACATCTTATTTAATATCAATATAGGTGATAGGATTTTAGTGAAAAATTCTTTCAATATAATATAGTGCGATATACTGATATAAATAAAATCGATATATTATATTTATCAATTATCAATAATTCACTCCGCTGCTCATAATAATTTTAAATATAATCGTAGTTATTTATTATATGATATATTATTTGAAGAACTATATAATTTGACATTTCATATTTGAAGTCTATTTTTAGCTAATTCTGATATTACTATACTTATAGCAACTATGCTTGGATTAATACCAAATTTTTAGTTGATATTGTTTTGAACAGTGTTAATCAAGTCAATTATACTGTTATCAGATTACCAAAATATATAACAGTTTATATATTGTATGTTATATACAACGCCAATATTATAAAAAGAACTTGTATATTTAATAGTTTATTGAAATGCTATTAAGAACAAGCTATTTTATTTTGTAAGAAGATAAATACTTTCCAAAATTTGGTCCACTTAATAGACAATCCTATAAAACTACATGACCCTTTTAATTTTATGGGATTCGACTTAATTTATTTGAAATTGAATTTACTACTTAAATCCAAAAAATTCAATTGAAAAATAATTACTCTTATTCCTAATTCACCATCTCAATCAAATTCAATTCACCTATTGATTGAGAAATTTTATTATAAAATTAATACTTATATAAAATTATCCATCCATTGTCATATTTTATCTATCTAGTATTTTTATCTCCCGTTTTCTTGCATTTTAAACATTTTGCCTTTTTATTATTTTTTTTTCTCTAGTGTACACTTAGGATTTAGATACCAGTTATCAACTTGGTAAGTTTTTCAGTTTTTTAAATTTGGCAATTTCCTTAATATGTAATTACCAATTAATATAAAATTTTGTAATAAGTACATATTTTATAAAAATATATCGCTTTTATTATAAATTCGTTATCAATTTGCTTTTAACTTTGGTATATATTATCAAAATAAGTGAAATGATGATTTACAAAATTTTCGAATTCTTTTATTCAATTTCAAATTATATTTTTGTTTCGTTTTCATAATTTATCAAAACTTGAGCAATTGTATTATCTTATTACTTTATTGAACTAATGTTTTTATCGTTAATTACATTATATTATCAGAACTGTACTAATTTTAATTATTCTTCAATTAATAGTTGAATATTATTAATATCAGTCCTTTTTTACCTATTTTAAATATACAATGAGTCAGAATAACAAATCGGAAGAAGCTAAACGCAAAGCTCAAGCCAAATATGGTGTACCTCCTCCTCGCAAGAAGGAAGATTATGGTGGTATTTTCAACATGAACCCAAGATCTTTACCAGTATCGGTTCATGGGGATTCTAAACGTTTCGAACCAGATCCAAATGCCAAATTGTTGGTGAGTGCGAAGCCCTCGCAGCTACCCAGAGGCCGATATAAAAAGACTCCTCTCTACTTTTCTGGACAGTCCCGACCCCATCACTATTTGCGTTTTAGTCGCAATGATGTTGATTTAAAGAAATTTGTGCCCCCAGTCACTTTAGAACGTAAAAAAATCACGGATCTCGCTGAGGATGACGATGATTCCATTTATAAAACTCACAATACTCCCAATACCGCTAATATTGCGCCAATTGGAGGCGGCGTGCGCAATAAAAAGATGTTATTCAAAAAGCGAACAAAGCAAATTTACGAGCAGGATCCAGAGGCAAGACGAACCAGAGAAAGGGAATCTCGCCCTTGGGTCTTATCCGATAAAGACGACGTGAATCACTTTGAAAGTAACTTTTTGGGTACCGAAAGGTGTAAATATGTGGTTCTCGAACCTTTCAAAAATGGTTTCAGCGTAACTCCTCTCATGTTTCACTATCGCTTTGACAAACGTCTTCCTTTCACTCCTATGACTGCTGAGGAGATTGAAGAATTGTCTAAACAGAAAAAGAATGTTGAAATGGATCGTTGGTTCCTGCGTCAAAAAGACAAGAAGAAATCTGAGCAAGACAAGTTACTTGAAGAAGAGGGCGGGGCTTACAAGGGTCCTGGTATGAAATTAACCGACTCTGTCTCTTCAAAAAAGAGCATGGTCAAGGGTGACATTGATGAATTGGATTACGAAGAAGATTTTCAAGATGATGACGAAGCCATTCCTGAGTTGGGCGCTGACAATGAAGAGAATAAGGAAACTGAGCGAAAGATCAAAAGAAGTCAGCTTCAAATTGATGATGATGATGATGAAGATGAGTCTCCTAAAAAGCGATCTAAAGAATCTAAATCAAACAAAAAGGTCAAGAAAATTGCCAAAAAAGCAAGTCAATCTCAGGCTTCCGAAGATGATATTTCTTCTGATGAAGATAACGTTCCCTTCTTATCATCAGATGATGAAGAAGATGATAACGACGATCAAGAAGAAGATATTAACAGCAAGAAATGGGCTTCCAAAGCTGAGGAATTATCTGCCAAGGCTTACGCCGCTCGTCAAAAGATGCAATCTAATAGTAATGGCAAAGGAAGTAGTCCAAATTCTCCCAACTCTGGTCCAAATTCTCCCAATGGAACATCTCCTCGTCCCGCATCGCCTCAGTCGCTCTCTCAACAACAAATGAGCCCATTTTCACCTTCATCATCCAAATCACCTAAACCTGTTGATAAGAATAAGGTTAAACAAAGACAAGCCGACCCTAAAAACCCCTATGCTCCCCATCGTCCATCTCCCCTTGCTCAGGTCACTCATATCAACGAAGTTCCTGGACAGCAACATGCTCAAACTAATCACACATCATCTCAATCTCACGAGCAACCCCACTACATCCCCCAAAGTCTCTCCCAAGAAGAAATCATCAAATTTCTTCAAAAATTCGACCACAATCATCCCTGCGATGTTAAAATTTTATTTAGAGCCTTCAAACCACTCGTTAAAAACCAGCCTAATATGACCCGTGAACAAGTGAGCGCTCGAACCGGCAAAATTTTGGAGATCTTAAATGTTGTGTGTAAATTCACGCAAGATAAACGCTTCTATTTGCAAGACCGCTTCAAACAGTAAATTTTCCCTCAATTTTTATACTATCTCTTCATTTTTCATCCATGAGTCAATGACTACATTATTTTATGATCGCTACCAATACAAATGATCATAACTCTAAATGTTTTCGCAATTCTAAACTACATTTCAAACTAAGATATCGTTGATTTGATTCGACTTAGTACGAACCCAAATTGAATAAATTTTATGGTGTATAATTAGTGAACTTTTAAATCTTGTTTAATTTTTTATTTTTGAAATATATATTTATAATGTATTAAAATGATGAATAGAAATAAAATGGATTTCTGCTTTTATTGATGGTCAAGTTCTTGCAATTAAAATGTGCATTAAGATGGAGAAAAAAAATAAATTAGTTTGAATAATTAATATTGATGAATAAATTTCAAAGTTTGACCATATTCGTAAACTTGATTAGGTTGCAGTTTATAGGATTCACTAACGTGACCCAATTCAACACATAAGAAGTGTTGATAATCATCTTCGCATAAACCATAATTCACACCTTGAGACCAAGGATTCCAAATCACTAAACAATTATTAACGATTACATAAAATAATATAATATAATGTAGTTACTACTTACCGCAATCTTTCAAATTCTTACCAAACAAATCAATTTTCGACTCAGAATCCAACTGCAAACTCAATTGCTGGTTGGATTTCAAAGCGTCAATATAAATATTATCAATACCACCGCTCAATTTGATGGCAACTTTGTCATTGGTAAAAGGTACATCCGTAGCCTTCAATTTGTCAATATATTGAACATTGTGGAGACCTTGCAATTGAATGGATTGAATATCCTATAAATTTCATTTAAAAATAGGTTATATTTGTCAGAGTAATGATAATGTATGAATTGAAATTACTTCAACTTTCAAGTAATTATGGAACAGAGGCGTCAACCATAATTCCTGCTGATCTAAGTTGTTTACTTTGATATCTATATCCAAAGTATTTTGCCTTATAGTGAACTGTACTAAATAATTGAATTGGTAGGGCCACAATTTGTAAAGGTCAGGTTTTTGGGATTGAAACTGCTTGGAATTAATACCTAGTTAATATTAATTAAATTTTCATATCTAGACTATTTAGAAGAATTACTTAAAGTGATTTGGATGCAATCACTTTTAATTTTTGTCTCACTTTCCAAATATTCGAAGTTTAGCATTCTAACAACCCCTAAAACAACATTAATATATTGTAATAATGTGATATATGTTTAAATATACCGTGAATGGGCAGTTGATGAGCAGGGTTGGGTAATTTTGCTAATGCAAATTGAGGAAATACTAAAGGAATACTAAAAATATTGTTAAACCAATAAAGCAGTGAATATTTATTCAATTACCCCCCAAAATATTCTGAGTTACCATCTAAATTGGAATTTTGACTAGAGCATAATTAATAAGAGATATGTATTAAATGTAATTAAATACCTATTAAAAATAAGCTCTCTACCATCAATTTCCCAACTTGTCAAAGTACCGCCCACTAAATTGATTGTAACAAGACTACTATTTAATTGAATTTGGATTTTTTTATCATCAAAATCAACACTCATTTTTTTAAATATTGAAATAATTTGAGAATTAATTTAACACGTCACAATCTAAGACTATTAAAATGAGAATTGAAACGGCATAAAGTATTATGGGTTGATATCCGGTTTTTGAAAGTATGAGATATTTAATGATAAATGCAAGTTAATTAGAAAATAGACATCATGAGAAAATAACATGCATAGATAACATTAATCACTTTTGCAAAAATCAATATCCTAATGATTGAAATGAGTCCAAGGAACAAAATTCTATCATTACCACTTATAATTTGAACTCAAAAGCTCGAAAAAATATAATTTAAAAAAGATTTATTCAAAATCGCTAATGTTACTTTTAGATAAAAAAATTTCAAAGGTACAAAAACAAATTAAATAAGGGATTATTTGTTGAGGATAACTTTTTCAATCTCTTCAAAGTTAAGAGTTTCCTTTTCAATCAGAGCTTTCGCGAGGCGTTCAAGTTCGGGTCGCTTACTAATCAGTAGCTGCTTCGCGCGATCGTAGGATTCTGTTAACATGCGTTTCGTCTCATCTTCGATTAGCTGCTTGGTTTGTTGAGATAGTGAGTTGAGATGTTGGCTGTATTCCACGGGACCTACTTTGTCACTCATACCAAAGCTTATGATCATGCCCCTGGCAATGTCCGTGGCTTGCTGTAAATCGCTCTGGGCTCCTGAGCTCACATTGTCGGCTCCAAATATGAGTTCTTCAGCAACTCTTCCTCCCATACAGACATCCAATCTGGCTCTATACTCCTTCTTAGAGAAGCTGTTCTTATCCATTTCGGGCAGTTGGACCACCATACCTAAACTCTGACCTCTGGGAATAACAGTGGCTTTGTGTAGAGGCATAGCTCCATCCGTGAAGTAAGCTACTAAAGCGTGACCTCCTTCATGATACGCTGTCATGCGTTTAGACTCTTCTGTGATAACGGCAGATTTGCGTTCGGCACCTATTAAAAGAATTAATAAAAAACAATTCAATAGTGATATAGTTAAATTTACCCATTATAATACGATCTTTGGCATATTCAAAATGAGCAGTTTTGACATTGGGCGAACTATTTTTAGCTGCTTCAATAGCTGCCAAATTGACCAAATTTGCGAGATCTGCACCCGAGAAACCGATGGTACCTCGTGCAATACGCTCCAAATTCACATCGCTGTCCAATTGGATCTTGGAGGAGTGTAACTTAAGGATTTGGAGACGCCCCCTTACATCAGGGTTGGGGACATGAACATGGCGATCAAAACGACCAGGACGCGTCAACGCCTTATCCAGCAATTCTGGAAAGTTGGTAGCAGCGATGAAAATAACGCCCTCAGTCTGTGAAAAACCGTCAAGGTCAACTAACAATTGATTGAGGGTTTGTTTCATGTAACTCTGATCCTTGGGATTACGACGAGCGCCAATGGCATCCAATTCGTCTATGAAGACGATTGAAGGTGCTTTTCGTCTCGCAGCTGCGAACAGTTCCCTTACTCTTCTGGCACCTACACCAACGTACATTTCGTCGAATTCAGAACCCGACATGAAGAAGAATGGAACGCCAGCTTGGCCAGCGACTGCACGTGCTAACAACGTTTTACCGGTGCCTGGAGGTCCTGTGAGCAAAACACCTTTTGGTAATTTACCTCCCAATGATGTAAACTTGGCAGGATCTTTTAAGAATTCGACCAACTCCACAAGTTCTTGTTTGGCTTCGTCTACACCTTGGACATCATCAAATTTAACGGTATTGGTTGTCTCAGCCTCATATTCGGGCGATGGCGAAGGTGGCTTAACAAGACCAGAATTATCCAAAGCCAAACTCAAAAATGTCAAAATACAGAAGATGTAGGTTAGTGTCAGTCCAAATGATTTCAATGTCTTCCACAACGCTGCGCCTTTGGGTTGTTCGACCACTACGTGGATTGGATAGAATTTATCTCCTTTCCTACCAACGTTAGCTCCTGAAGCGGCACCGTTGCCCACAGGAGACGTAGCATGACTGGATCCCAACAAATTATTGATGATAGTATCACTATCGGCACTGTCGAACAAAGCTCTCAAATCTGGCTTCGACCTAATAGCCTGCATGACCTTAGTCGCCAATTTATCAGTCTGACCCGTGGCAATCAAAGCCTGAATATAACATTGCAAACTCTCCAAATTCGCAGCCAACTGGTACGTCTCAAACCTATTAATGACCAATTCGTAGTACTGATTCTTAACCAACTCCCTATAGAACCTTGCCTGCTTTCCACTATCTGAAGGATCCTGATTCGCCTCGCTCTCCAATTTCCCCAAAACGTTGCGGTTCCTATTCAAATACATATTTGGCGACTGCGTACTGAATTTGGAATGACTCAATTTGTAAAGTTTCTGTCTCGGATTGAGCTTCAAGTATTGTAGGGATTTGCTCCAGGTTTGGAACGGTTTATACCCTGAATCTAATTGGGTCAACTGGATATCGTGACTGAAGTAGCGTTTACCAGGACCTAAATCCAATTTAGTTGTATTTCCATTACATGTTTTTAAAATTTACCTTCAATTTGGGAGTATTGAAAATAAGCCAGAGTTTTATTATTAAATTGATTGCTTTGTAACTCCAAATTGCTTAATTTAGACACATTATCGGAAGAATTAATTTGATTCAAATGATGAAATTCTCTCTTCAATTTATTATCATAATTATCTCTACCGATTCTCGACTTTTGTACCTTGGTTAAAGTGCAGGGAAGATAATTATTCTAAAAAACAACATTTAGTTTGATTAATTGAAATTATTTGTTGGTTTATTACTGTTAATTTAGTACTGGTACTACCCCTCAGTATTTTAATCGGTGGTATTGAAAAGTGACGCAGAATAAGCATTTTTAAATTAATATCGAATTATAGTATTAATTTTGTTTATATATTAATTAAATTTTTAAATAATATAAAATATATATATATATATATCTATTGGTTAATAAATATAAAAATTAATAGTAAAAAATGAGAGATTAAATAATGAAAAATTGGCTTATGGTCAATAATTAAATAACTTTTAAATAATTGAAAATATGTAATTGTTGATTTTCATTAATTAAATGGAATTGAGTTGAAATAAATTTAATGGGATTTAGAATTGATCATCAATCCATTGGCTTCAATTGATATACGCGATGATTAGTAATATATAGGAAAAAGGATTTTTATATAAAATTCAGTATTAATTTTTTTATGATTTATTTCAAAATTCAATATTCAAGCATTGTTATTAATCGAAAAAAAATAAACACTGGTAAATTTTTTATGGATATTTGTTTTAAAATAAATAATAAATATTTTTGATCATTATAAATTGTCAATATGCATGTTTTAATATATGAGAATTATTTTATCAGACATTCTGACCTTTCGCTATCTCAAATATTTCCAATCAATTCAATTTTGCAATATTTTTGAGGAATTTTTATATTTGATGAAATAAAAACAAACTTTACTAATTTCCTTATTAGGTAAAATCAACCTCAAAATTGAAATGGTCACAGGTACCCCAAATTCAGTAATAATCCATTTGCGATATTTAGGCGCCTCAAAATTTGTGTTAACCAATATAGCTTGTTAAAGAGTTATTTTAGGTATGGAAAAGTGCTAGACAATCAATTAATACACATGACTAGATCTATAGAATTAAAAAGTGATACATATAATGTATATAAAATATGTTTAAAAAGCTCGAAAAGATAGTACAAATGACTAAGACAATGGATGACTTGTCCTATACTGAAATAATCAGAGCAACAATTTCGAAAATTTAAAATATCAAAATGAAGTAAAAATGGTATTTAAATAGTTGAATAAATCTTAAATAAATATTGTTTCTAATTTTCAGTTTTGGAAATATGATTATATTTTTTACGTATAACCAACTATTCAATATTTTAATGAATGAATTGCACAAAATTTTATCAATCAAATACTACAATAATGGATTAAATATTAAAAGTTTCAATATCAATTTTATTTATTTAAGAATATATAGTGTTATTTTAAAATCATTATATTATATTTCAAATTCATCAACTTTGTAGTCAATTTAATGAATTAAAAATTTTTAACCATCCAAGTTGAATACATTTGAATGTTATTTTTTAAAATTGATATTTTATGATAATTAGTATTAGTGATATTTGAATTATATCTCAAATATAATATTAATTTAAATTTGAGTTTGAACTTTTAAATATTCTATTAATTTAAAGAAATATAGTAATGTATATGTTTAAAGTGAAACTAATTTTAATCAATAAAGGAATAATAAATAATTACTATAATTTTATAATATTTTATTCATTTAAATAATATCTAACACCTTATTTCTTATTACCCTTAGCCTTTGCCTTTTCGTAAGCATCAATCATCTCCTTCTGCGTTCCCATATTGACTGGAGCGTGTTGCTTGTACTCCATACTGAATTCACCTTTACCCTGGGTCATGGATCTGAGTTCGGTACTGTAACCGAACATATTGTTCAAAGGAACTTCACAGGTGGCTGAGAAGTAGTCGACATGGGTTTCAGAGTCGCAGATAACACCCTTGCGTCTGTTAATGGAGCCCATTACATTACCTTGGAATTCTACGGGACAGGAGATTTCAACCTTCATGATAGGTTCGAGTACGATTGGATTAGCTTGCTTGAAAGCTTCACGGAAGGCGAAGAAACCGGCGGTTCTGAAGGCCATTTCGGAAGAATCGACGACGTGAGTCAAACCGTCTTGGAGAACCATTCGGATGTTCTTGACACGGTGGCCAGTGAGAGGACCCTTGGCCATGGCTTCCACCAACCCCTTCTCGACGGAGGGAATGTAGTTTTCGGGAATAGCACCAGCGAAAATTTCTTCTCTGAATTCGTGGTCGGGAGGAGTAATGGGCTTGCCTTCGGCGTCGAATTCAACTTGGACTTCGGCATTGGGATCCATGATGGGTTCGATGTAACCAATGACTCTAGCGAATTGACCAGCACCACCAGTTTGTTTCTTGTGAGTGTAGTTGAAGGGAACCTTCTTGGTGATGGTTTCTCTAAACGCGACTTGGGGCTTACCAGTTTCACATTCGACACCGTATTCACGTCTCATTCTTTCGACGTAGACATCCAAGTGAAGTTCACCCATACCGGAGATAATAGTTTCACCACTTTCGGCATCCAAGTGGACACGGAAGGTAGGATCTTCTTTTTGGAAACGGTTCAAAGCCTTGGAGAAGTTGATAGTTTCCTTGGACTTGGGGATCAAACTTAAAGAAATGACGGGATCAGGAACGAACATAGAAGTCATAGAGACGTTCATTTTACCGTCGGTGAAAGTGTCACCACTGGCACATTCTACACCGAATAAGGCACAGATTTCACCAGCTCCGACTTCTTCGACGTCTTCCATATCATTGGAATGCATACGGACTAAACGAGCGATCTTGATTCTCTTGCCAGTCTTAGTGTGGATGGCAAAGCTACCTTTGGCGAGGCTACCTTGATAGACACGGAGGTAAGTAAGTTGACCGAATCTTCCTTCTTCCAACTTGAAAGCCAAACCAACAAAAGGTTGGTTGGAGTGGGGAACGAGAGAAATTTCTTGTTCCTTGTTCTTGAGATCCAAAGCGGTGTTCTTGACTTGGGAGGGGTTAGGCAAGTAGTTAACAACAGCATCCAAAAGGGGTTGGACAGACTTATCCTTGATAGCGGAACCCATCAAGACAGGGACGAAAGTACGGTTAATAGTGCAACGACGGATGGCACATTGGATTTGATCCTCAGTGGGTTCTTCTTCCATAAGGAATAATTCACCAATTTCTTCGTCAACATTAGCTAATTGTTCAACTAATTCTCTGCGCTTTTCAAGAGCTAATTCCTTGAGATCTTCGGGAACTTCCTTTTCAATGACTTCGTTACCACGATAGCCTTCGTTGTAGATAGCCTTCATTCTGATCAAATCAACCACACCTTGGAAGTTTTCTTCCTTACCAATGGGGACTTGAATGAGTGCAGCGTTGAGTCTGAGCTTAGATCTCAATTGTTCAACAATTCTGAAGGGGTTGGAGCCCTGACGATCCATCTTGTTGACGAAACAAATTCTGGGGACGTGATAACGTTTCATTTGACGATCGACAGTGATGGTTTGGGATTGAACACCACTTACGGCACAGAGGACGAGGACGGCACCGTCTAAGACACGTAAAGCACGTTCTACTTCGATGGTGAAATCAATGTGTCCTAAATTTTAAAATAAGCTTCCAAATGAATTTTTATCTCTAATTCAAGCTATGCTTACCAGGAGTATCGATAATGTTGAAGGAATGATCGCCCCAACGGCAGTAAGTGGCAGCAGATTGAATAGTAATACCCTTTTCACGTTCCAATTCCATCCAGTCCATCTTAGCACCGACATTATCTTTACCTCTAACTTCGTGAATTTCCTTAATTCTACCGGTATAATACAAAACACGTTCGGTTAAAGTGGTCTTTCCAGAGTCGATGTGAGCGGAAATACCAATATTTCTGAGATGGGTAATACGATTCTAAATTATAATTAATCGAATTGTTAATTTTTATAAGTTGCATTAATATTTACCCAGTCTTTTTCTTCAACAGTTTCAGGTTTGGCAGGGTGCAAATTGGAGGGAGCAGCATATAATCTGCGACCGGTAGTGAAGGATCTGATAGAAGATTGAGTGTTGACACTTTGCAGTTGACGATTATTAGTTGCGATCAAGTTGGCACTTCTAAAACCGGTAACAGATCTAACGGCTCTGGAAGAGGCGGTAGTCAATCTAACAGCTTTTAAACAATTGATACGAGCTAACATAATTCTATCTGATCAAATGTATTAATTAAATAAATATATATATAATCTATAAAATTAATTTAAACTGATACTGTAAAATATTAAAAAATTATTATCAAATTTGGAATAATTTTTGAATATAATGTATTTTTATAAATTTAAATTAATATTGGTTAGTTATTTTGATATTTTTAACAAGGTTTGATAATGTACAACTACTTTAGGATTTGTTGGAATATCGGAAATTATGGGAGAATCAATGGTTATAATCAGATCAAAAATTTATTGTAAATAATTCAATTTAATTGAACAATACTTTAAAATATCAAAAATATATGATAATTAAGGAATATTGTCCTTATAAAAACTTTAAGCTTTTGCATTAAAATCCTGCTATAACTTAGACTCCATTATGTTTATTACTTTGTAATATTTAACTATATACTCTATTTTACAAACTAAAATTTTATGAAAATATGCTTTGAAAATTTTCAATACTTCTTTAATGGCAATCACTTAAAAAGAACAAAATTGAGTGAATTTGGCCTAGTTTTGTGAATTATATCTTGATTAAAATGAGATATACCATACCTCATAGAAACATACCTACTAATAAAATTACACAAAATTAATTGATTTTACTCTATAAATCAATAGATCATATTAATAAATTTTATACATATCATAGTTTGAATACTCAAAACCTACTTTCAAACAGAATTTTTCAATAATTAAATTTTGTAATTTAATTCAAATTGATATGATTATATCTATATCTATAACAAGAATAATGTGTATATTAAATATTAGTTGAAAGTAATATGAAAGAGATCCAAATATAGAATCTATTAATAGATTTAATATAATTGCTTTGAAACATTATTTTTGTGATCCTTTTTGTTAAAATTTTGTACACTATGAATATTACTTTTTGAAATTGGTAAAATAAAAAACAACGTTCCAGGAACTTTCATTGATCCTGAGCATATCTCTCAATATTTAAATGAGGACTATATGGCATATGACTTGCAACACAGATGCTTCTATATTAGTTCATAATATTATCCAATTTTATATAATAAATCATTAAACACTCCTGTTATTTATAGTCAAATATGAACAATTCCACTATGTCTCCTCCTCCATAATATTAAAACAAATTATAATCTCATTAAGCAATCTTAGGTATTAGGATAGAGCTGGAAAGACTGAACCATATGAGCTTTAATTGGATTCAATCTTTACTCAATTTTTAATACTAAACAAACTTTGATTCCATAAGAAAATAATAACCAACTTAAAAAATAAAATATAATAAGAGCTTTTATAATATATAAAAAATGACCCAATATACAAGGTTTAATTTCTTGAAAAATATTTCAATTAATATTAAATCAGTTAGGATAATAGTTTATAGTTAATTCCAAAATATTATATATTTCTATTATTATTAAATGAATAATTTAAAGGAACTATATTTATAGCTATTATTATATATCACATTATGGTGTATCATTATAAATTATTATTACACAAAATTAATAATGGGAAAGTATTAAAATTAGTAGTAAAATTGAATATAATCTTTTATATATAATATATAAAAATAAATGAATAATATAATATTAAAAATTTTTAATTTTTTGATTTATCACGCATATTATATATGTTTAAAAAAAATATTTTTTTTTCTATTAAAAAATCAACTTTTTTAAACATTATTTAATTTAATCATGCTTAAACTAAATATTAATAAGCTAAAGTTTTTCATTTTAGTATTAATAAAAATTAATTATAAATTTTTTATAATCTATTAAAATTTGTAAATAACTCTTGAAAATAATATTTTATTTAACTTTATTATTCATTACTAAGTAAACTACTTTAAAGCTAGATATAAAACTATTTTAAACTTACCAAAATCTATAAAATTAATTTTAATTATTATTTTTACATTATTAATAGACTAAAGAAATCTATAGAAAAATATCTATTTATTTTAATTAAAGAGTTAAAAAAGCACATTAATATTAGTTATATATATATATATATATTATATATTTAAAATTGAAATTTTGATTAATTAATTAATATAAAAAATAAATCTCTTATAATTTAAGCTTAAAAAATACTAAAATAGTTATAATCAAACAAAACCTACTTAGGTATAACTAAAAACCAAAGTTTTTTAAATAAATTATTAAATTATTAAATTATTTATATAATTTTTTATTAAAACACAGATTAAAATATAAAGTAAAAATAATCCTCTTTATAAAATTTAATAAATAAAATTTTTATTTCTCAGTGAATATTAATTGTTTAATAGATTATAATAAAATATATTATTGCTATCTAGATATTAAAAGAAAATTAGTTAATTATAAGTTTTCTTTCATTTTTTTATATAATTCTTTTTAATTAGTATTTTTAATATAATATAAAAATATTTATAATTTAAATAATTATTATAAAACTTATAAAGTTAAAATTATAAAAAATTTCTAATTAATTTTTTAGAAAAACTACCATATCTAATATATTTATTAGATTATAGCTTATATAGTTATAATTGCTTTAAATAATTAAAAAATCACTTTATAAGAAAACAAACTATAAATAAATTTAATTGGTATATAAAACATTAAATTTCAGTTTTTAATAAAAAGAATTATTTTTGAATTTTTAAAAATTTGTTAAAAATATAAAATATTATCAATAATAAAAAAAGGCATTAATTTTATATTATATATTTCTTTTTGTAAGTTATATATTAAGATGTTAACTTATTTTTAATCTCAAAAAATTCTCATTATTAAAATTCTAGATTAATATTACTTTGAATTTAAAATAAAGGGAAATTTTTTAATTT
>JNEM01015450.1:0-53075 GCA_000697335.1 Conidiobolus incongruus B7586
ATGGCATCCTAGAGGTAATGTGATTATCTGCGGATCTGTAGAATCCACTGTATGGATGTTCAAGGTGCCATCTGGCGAATGTATGAATGTCTTCGCAGGTCACACTGGTCCCGTCTCCTGCGGTACTTTTACACATGATGGTAAAAAGATTGTCACTGGAAGTGAAGATGGATCATTAATCGTTTGGGACCCTGTCAGCGCTCAGCCCGTTGTCAAACTCACAAGTGAAGATGGCCGTTTCCACCAAGAACCCATCACCTCCCTCTCAGTTAGTTTAGATGATCGCATCATCGTTACCGGTGGTCAAGATGGCGCCTGCCGTGTCGTCCTCCTTGGCAATGGCAACATTTTAGCAGCTTTGGAAGGTCACACTGACTCGATCGAAGCTATTAGCTACTGTCAAACAATGAACCTTGTCGCCACCGCTTCCGTCGACGGTAAAGTCAATATCTGGGACTTGACCAATTTCAAATTGAGAAGCTCTTTATCTCATGACGATGTAATTTATCAGCAATACTATATTGACTATTTACTAATTACATACTTTAGATTGCTGTCACCAAATTGTTATGGATTCCCAACACCCACTTCCTCTTAACAGGAGCTATGGATGGCGTCATCAGACAATGGGACGGCAAGACCGGTCAACAAGTCAAGGTTTGGAAAGGACATGAACAAGCTATCCTCTCCCTTGCTTGCACAAAGTAAGCTACTACTATTTTCATTAATAACTATATATACTAACCCAATTAACAGTGACGGTACTACAATTATTTCAGGATCCGACGATGGCAATTGTCTCGTATTTTTAACCCAATAATTTTCTCAAAAATATTGTTAAATATATAGACTTCAATCAATAGATCTTTATTGTGAATTTTGCCATTTTCATTATATGAGTAAATTATTTTAAATCATATTTTGGCTAATAATGATTTGATTTTATATTGTATTGAATTAATAATTTAAGATCAAGTACAAAATTACTAGTTATAAAAATATTTGAAATTTTTTTATTATTTTATCAATTTTTAAAATTATCATCTAATTATTACAATTTCAAGCATCATTTTGTTTAGGTTTAGACATATGATTTTTTTTCATATGTTTTTCTCACTAATTTCAAGATTAAATAATAGGATAAATTGTATCATTATTTAACTTATTGAGTCGAATTAATGTAAAAAATATAATTCAAATTTATTAATTTTTCTATCTATTATAGATAGATATAGTAATAAAATTAAATATTAAAGTTTTAAAATTAATAAAGAATAAAATATTGACTAAATGTTAAATATATATATATATATATATATATATATATAAATTTCAAATTGATTAAATAATGAATAATTATATGAATGAACAAATGAATGAAAATTAAAAAATGCGAATTACGAAAATCAACCAATGAGATGGAATGATATCAGAATTTCAAATAAAAGAACTAGAATCTTTTAAATAATTAGTTGATTCAAATTTAACCAATCACAATTAAGGATCTTAGAAAGTGGATTATAATTGGTGGGAATTTAATAGAAAAAGAAAATTGAATTGAAAAATAACTTAACCTAGATTAATTTGAAAATTCATATTTAAAATCCTTGAGGAACTCAAATTATGGTTTTCATTTTTTAAACAATCCCACTTTCTTAATCTCAATTTGAAGTAATTCTGCTAATTTCAGTTTTTGGGATACCATAAGGACATATTTTAAATTTTATAACCCATAAAACTATCTTTAAAAAAGGATGACATCGCAGTCCACCACAAGTGATAACCTTTTTGAGACACCCGTAACTAATAAAAATCCCAGTTTCGCTAGGGATAATCAGCCTAGTTTTGCAGTTTTTTCTCAGTTGAACTTGTCCGTTGCCGAGTTAGAGGCTTGTTTGTTCGAGAATAGGAGACTTCAGGAGGCTTTAAAGACCAAATTGCACCAAATCGAACAGGCTAAACTTACTGTCGATAAACATAGGCAGATTGTTCAGGATGCTCTTCCCGGGTCCACGAAGCGATACACCAGCAGTGGTGTAGCTATTCCTTCCTATATTCCTACATCCGCTGAAATTCGTCGTCGATTAAGGTCCAACTTGCAAAATAATTCCGAAGTACCTGGTAGTGAAGGTACTCAAACTTATAGTTATTTTCCCTACTTTGTCGATCAGTATGGTAATACCCCTCCTGATAATGCCGATACCGGGCGTCGTAAGATGTACCCGCCATTCGTCTTCTCCGCCAAGAAGTGGTATGAGAAGGAGAATATCGCTTTAGCAAAAGGTGTTCGTCAACAAAATATTAAGATTTTAAGTGATCGATTGATGAAAGAAAAGAAGATTACGAGTCAATGGGAGGTCAAACAGTTGCCCGACAGACATTTGGAAATGAATTTGGAGGGTATAGATTGGGACAAAATTGCCAAATTTTATGTACCTGGCAGAACTGGAAGAGAGTGTGCAATTCATTGGACTTGTTGGGTACATCCCCTCATTAATCGTGAGGATTGGACCCGCGAAGAAGAGGAACGATTAGTAGAACTCGTCAAAGAATTTAAATATCTCCATTGGGATCAAATCGCTCTGAAATTGAATACGAATCGTACAGCTGTCCAATGTTTCTGTCATTTTCAGTCTAAATTGAATTCTACTTTGACCAAACGTCGCTGGACTGCTGCCGAAGATGCTATCCTTCGCGAAGCTGTCAGAGTTTATGGTGAACGTAACTGGCAACAAGTTGCACATTGCTTGGATAACAGAACTGGTCAGCAATGTCTCCATCGTTGGTCAAAGACTTTGAGTCCTAGTATTAAGCGTGGTCGTTGGGATGCTACTGAGGATGCTGCTTTGAGAAGTGCCATTGAAATGTATGGTGAAGGTAACTGGATCAAGGTTCAACAACATGTTCCCGGTCGTACTGATGTCCAATGTCGTGAACGCTGGATGAATATTTTACATCCCAATGTTAACCAAGAGCCTTGGACTGATTATGAAGATGCTCATTTATTGTTACTTGTCCAAAAAATTGGCCTTGGTAAATGGTCTCAAATTTGCTCGTTCTTGGGAACTAGAACTGATAACCAGTGCTGGCGTCGTTGGAAAAAGTTGGATAAAATAGGTAAAACCAATTACACTATTCCTGAATTGGAGCAAATGATGCGCACTTGTCAAAAGCCTAATTTCCCAGTCATGAACTATCCTATGCCTAGCGATCAAGCAGGCAACAATAATGATATATTCTCTCATCATTTCAATACAAAAGGAAAGCGTCAGAGAATCTCCCTCAAGAAGCAAGCTAAGATGAATCCTCTTCAAAACCGTTCACAAAATACTACAGCGGACGGCCAACCCAAATTAATTACAACATCATTAGGCAGAAGATTGAACTATCACACAGACTTTGGCAAGCCCATGCCCCCTACACTCCAATCTGTTAATTTATTATCTGAAATGATTTCTCGACTTGCTCCCGAAGACCCCAGCGTAGAAATCTCAGAAGCTCAACTTCTGGATCGTGACCACCAACGACTTCAACAAACCTTTTTCACTCTATTTGGATGGCCAACACTCCTGGGTAGCGTTGCTGTCGATCTTCCACCGGTGCTCACGCAAATGGAACCCCATCCTATCGGTCAAGCCTACCAACACCACCAGCAAATGGAGGTGGATTATGGCGGCAATCCCAGAAGTCACTCGGCCCAGCAAGCCGAAGGCGACATGATGGATGCCAACGCCCAGCAACAACTCGAAGAGACGATAGATCTCTCGGAATTCCAAGAAGCTCAACGCCAATTGGAAGAAATGATCGAGTAAATCGTACTCAGTATCATTTGTTTTATTTTCAATATTAATCTTACTCATAAGTCATATTTTTTTGTTTACTATTGAATAAATATCTCCCATAAATTTAATATTGATCAATTCTGATGTTTTTGATAACTATGCAATTAACATTTATTATTAACATATAAGTTGATTGAATGTTAATCATAGAGACTAAATCTATATATGTTTGAAATATTAAACCTAAAATACTTGATATCATTATTGATATTATTCCCAGAGTTTTCATTAGTCCTGAGCATATGCCTATCAATATTTAACTAAAGCCTAAATAATTTATTAATCACAACACAAACACTAGGATATTATTTTACAACAATATATAGTTTGAAAAGGTATAACACTAAATACACTATTATTATCATTAATCAAATATAAAGTAATTCTGGCTATGATTTGCTTCCAAAAACAAGGATAAGTTGGAATCCCATGAAGCAATCTTAAACATTGGGATAAAGCTGGAAAAATTAGAATCATGTGAACTCCAAGTGGATTCAGATTTAATTTTTAATATCAAACAACATTCTAATCAAACAGAAAATAATATCTAACTTAAAAATCAAAATATGCTATAAAAGAATTTGTTCAAAACACCAAAAACAAGACGTGAAATAATTTAATATATTGAAAAAGTTGGTTTAATATATTTTTTAAGATATTATAATAACTCAATTATAATCACCATTGCTTCTTAACTTTATTAAAACCAATATAATAAAGAAACATATCTGAAGTTATTTCTACCTACGAAAATATGCTTTGTTAATATAAATTTAAGTTATTTATATATTGAAAAAACTAATATAAAACTTAATATTTTTGGGTTAAAATAATAATAAAAAATATAATTTAAAAAACAACTTATAAATTACCTTTTAAAATTATTATAATTTTATAAATAATAATAAGTTTTATTTAGTAAGAAACAAAAAATATGTATATATAATTTAAAAAATATAATCCAAGGTATGAACTTTAGTGGGGAGGAAATTGAATTTTTTTAATGAAAAAGAAATATTAAAAATTTTTCAAAACAAAAAAGTAATTATATAATTAATATATTATTAATATTAAGGAAAAAAATGATGTATATCAAATAAAAAAACAGTATTAACTAAATAATTAAAAACAAATTCCGTTAAAGATAAATACTAATGAATATTAAAAAAACCCAATGATATTCAAGATTAAGTAATAGATAATTCTTAAAACATATTATACCAAATTTGATATATTTAATAAAAGAAATTAAAACTCAAATATAAACGTGAAAAAAAACAAATTAGAATTAATTATTATTCACCTTAATTATTAAAAAACCAGCATTTTTAATTTTATAAATTTTAATAATAAGTTAATTTGAGCAACTGAGTTATTGCCAAAAAAGCATAATTATAATTAATATCTAAGATAAAACATAGTAAATTTTACGTTTAT
This sequence comes from Conidiobolus incongruus B7586, assembly GCA_000697335.1. Taxonomy (NCBI): domain Eukaryota; kingdom Fungi; phylum Entomophthoromycota; class Entomophthoromycetes; order Entomophthorales; family Conidiobolaceae; genus Conidiobolus; species Conidiobolus incongruus. The sequence continues at coordinate 5,280 of JNEM01015450.1, forward strand.
GTTTTTATACTATTGGAACTTAAAGTAATAACCAAGTTTTTAAAAGAAATATGATAAAAATTTTTTGACTTTAATTTATAAAATTTTGCAACAAGTTATTTTCCTTGTGGTTGATTTATTAAATAAAAGGAAGGAAAGAAATTAACATAGTTTATTGCCCTTATTCTTATTAATATATGATATCTAGTAAATTATTTAATAATAATTTATTATTGAAAATATTTTAAGAAAAAAAACAAAATAAAAATATAGGTTAAAGACCTTTTAAATAAGCTATATAAAAAACTTGTTAATTATTAAATAAAATTACATTATTTAGCTTTTGAATTTTAAACTCAAAAGATAGTAAAAGATCTAATAAATGTATCTGGAATAAGATTATAAAAGAAATATTAATATAATATTAATATAAATTTATATAAAATATATTTAACAAGACAAAGTAATATATTTGGTGCAAAGTAATCATTTATTATAAGTATCACATAAATAAAATACTTAGTAATTATGGGCATATAATAATATAACTGAAATCATGCAAGATTTTCAAAAATTTTATATTTTTATATAAAAATGAATCAAAATATTAATAGTGCTAAAAATATATTTTTTATTATCTTAAAATGAATCAAACTAAGCTTTCAAGATTAGTGTTAAGGCTTATTCCCTTGAGGTATTCACACTTTATACAGGATTTGGACAGGAATGATCAAATTGGATCAACTTTGGACAATGATAATTATATGTACAGAATAATAATGAAATTAAAGATATTAATTTAACTTTTTATATTACTTAATAAACCAGAATAAATTTTGTGGATAAATTTTATAATTTACAAGTAATTATTAATAATTTAAAAATAAAAAAATTTTAAATAATATAAATTAAATAATTTATTATTTATATTATTATAATTATTTAATATTATTTAATTTTAAATAATTAATATTAAATAATATATATTTTCTTTTTTTAAAAAAAATATATTAAATTTGAAATGTTACAATAATAATTTATAATTATTATTATTTATAATAATTTAATCTAAAATCAAGATTAATTAATTGAAATTATAGCCATATTAACATATTAGTAACAAATAATTTGTATCCGTAAATAAATAATATTAATTATATGATTGAATTATCTAATTAATATAATAAAATTAGAGCAAGTTGGAATTATGTAATTGATCAATATTATGAACAGAATTAGGTAATTGTTTCATAATCAAACATTATAAATATTTTTCTTGATTTTTAAATTTTCTTATATATTCAACATTATTAATTATCAACCCAATATATTTTGGAATAGTAAAATATTGAATTTATAATTATGTATACATTATTGTTATTATTATATTTATAAATTTATTATAAATTGAGTTTAATAAAATCAATTAAATATTTAAAAATATCTAATGTTATATATTCCTATGACAAGAGCACCAAATAACAACATTAATTTATTTATGATAATATATATTGAAGATTAGAAATACAATTGTAAGAAAAAGAGGAATAAAAGGAAAAATGATAAAATAATTAGAAAGATTGCGAAAATAATAATAATAATAATAATAATAATAATAATTTATAAGTTCAAAATAGTAATAATAGTAATAATAATAGTAATAATAATAGTAATAGTAGTGATTATATAATAGTAAATATATAAAATGATCCAAAAAGTTATCACATAGATAAGAGGTGAATATATAATATAATATAATATAATATGAAAAGAAGATTTCAATTAAAAGTAATATTTGAATCGAGGTTAATTTGAGTGGTAAAATTTAACAAAAAAGGTATGTGTGGATAGAAAAAATCATTCGTCAAGTTGACACAAGCGTCTCGTGAAGGGGATTCGTTCATTTATCGTATTGGATAACTCCCAGCTCTTAGGTTATAAGACCAAACAACGGGATTTCTTTTTGGTAACAGGTGGCTCTAAAGCCGCGACAATAGCTTCGTCGAATACATTTTTTAGTCCGGATTGGGTGAGTGCTGAACATTCGACATATTTCACGGCACCAAGTTCTCGGGCCAAGCGTTCACCTTGGTCAACTTGAATAGGCTTTTGGCGCTGACGAGCAAGCTTCTCAATAACTGTGGGGTCATCTCTTAAATCTACTTGGGTTCCTACGATTAAGCAGGGAACACCAGGGCAGTGGTGGTGTACCTCGGGGAACCACTTTTCTTTGACGTTTTCAAAAGAGGCGGGAGAAGTGACAGAGAAACATACCAAAAATACATCAGTTTGAGGGTAGGAAAGAGGACGAAGACGATCGTAATCTTCCTGACCTATTAACATAGAAAACAAATGAAATTAGTCGGTTATTTAGACCTATAAAAACCATTATGGGTTGAATATTGGTTTTTGTGACTTACCAGCTGTATCGAATAAGCCCAATGTGTAGGGTTCATCTCCAATCATAACAGTAACAGCATAGTTATCGAAAACCTACAACAAATTTGTGGTTAGGACAATTTATATTAAAGCTTCAGTTTGAATTAGGGTGGTGAGATGAAGAGAGTATCTAATGATTGTAATATGAAAGCTGCGTGCAGCATGACGGGACAACTGAGCCAAGTTTCATAAAAGAACAATTATACTTACAGTAGGTACATATTCCGAAGGGAATTTGTTGGTAGTATAGGAGATTAAGAGACAAGTCTAATTAAACCAAAAAAAGGTTAGCCAATTCTTAGTTAATAAATTAATTATTAAATAAAATACCTTTCCAACGGCACCGTCACCAACAACAACACATTTAATAGTCTGCATAGTGAATTATTATTAATATTTGCGAAAGGGATAAGAGAGAGAGAGTTGAACAGTTGAAAGTATAAAAAAGTTGATAGTTAAAAATAATAATTAAACTTGATTGAAAAAAAATAAATATATATAATGTTTCGATTATTAGACCACTCTCTAATTCGTTATAGAAAATTGTATATATATATCAAGTTGGAAGTTCAGTACCAAGGTTAATTAAAGATAGGAAGATAATTTAAATAGTCCGACTCTAGTAAATTAAAACTAAAGATGAGTTAAATTAATATAATAATAATAATAATAATAATAATAATAATAATAATAATAATAAAATGAAAATAAATATAATCTAAAGGTGGAACAAGAATAAATGCATAACAAAGTCAAGCTCAAGATATAAAAAATAAATTTCGTATATATTCAATACTGAATAATAATATAATAATAGTAATAAAAAAACAAATAGAATACAAAAGGCTTACTAGTAAAAGTATTTACAAGCGAAAGAAAGTAAGAAAGCTGTACTGAGGATCGGAATATAAAAAAAATTAAAATATAACTTTTAGATCAATTAAATTTTTTTTGGGTTATCTAAGGCGTATAAAATAAAACCTCAAATGGTTGAAATAAAAAAATAATTATAAGAAACGAAAAGAACTATATTATCTAAATTTTCAATATAAATTTTTTTATTTCGTTAAACAATTGAAAATTGTTATTCTTCTAATTTTATTGGTTTGCATTGGGTTGGTAAATTGAATGACTCAATTCTATATTAGGAACTTAATAGCATGAATATAGTTATTATTAAGTTATTTCATATTTTTATTCCTTTTGTTTTTTCTGAACTAATGAATATTTTCAATAATTTTTTAATAAAAAGAATGATATTATCAATTAATCTTGCAAAAAAATAAATGAATAACTATCTTTGATTTGCATATAATGATACCATTTTACTCAATTTCAAGTATAATCATCCAATGATTAATATCATGCTATAATTTTGCTTCCCCTTGCTCTCCTTTAGATATTAATCAAAATTGAAATATATCATCAATATCTTTATTAAAAATTATATGTAGATAATTTAGAAAGAGTAATTGAGCATTCAACAAGCACAATAGGATCAAAATGTTAATCCTGTTAAAAATAAATTAATTGATATACTATCAGTTAAAAAACTCCTAAATTATACAATATTCTACACTTTTAACAATATGTGAATTAACCAATCAACGGATACCAACCAATTAGTTGAAAAGATATGAGGTGACTTGGGAGGTTCACAAAATTGAATCAACCTCTCTCCCGACAATGAGTTAAAAATGTCATAATTAATATCCAGGAAATCAACATTATCCACGTATAAATACACTCTCTGGCATAAGTTTCAGTTTGAGCTAATCAATGTAATTATCGAATAATTTATCATTCGCATTGAAATCCATTATCTGTCTTAAATATTAACTCTCACACTAATTTCCCACTTGATTAATACTCTAAACATGTAATAAAATATTTAACAATTGATTGGTAATACTTAAAAAGTGGCTAATAAGATGACCAGTATGCCGTCAATTGATTTAACTAAATCCTCATTAGAACCAGACACATATCCTAGTCACATTAATTTATTTGTAGGGAATATTATTCATCATTGTAATATATTAATCAATGTGAATATATTTAAAAACAAATTAATTTCGGAATCCTCATTCTATTCAAGTATTTGCAAATGAATTTTGCTATTATTATTAAACATATATATATATTACCTTATTATGGAAAATTATGGATTTTTATCAAATTAAAATATTATCATAGTATTTAGAGTAATTTAAATTATGTAATAATTAACTTTTTCATAATTACACTAACATTATATATTCAAATAACTTTTTAATATTAAATTTAATATATTAAAATTTAATAAAAATTTTATGTAAAAATAATAAACAAATTTTTTTAAAAATTTTTATTTAAAAATTACTAATTCATAATTAATTAATTAATTAATTAATTTAATAATATCTATTGTTAACTAAAAATTATAAAATATATTTATATATTATTTAAACTAAAATATTTAATCAATATATAAAATAATGAATTTAGATATCCTGTTTCAATTTCTTGCTTATAATTAAACTTGTCCAAAGTTGATCAAAATTGATCACTCTTCTCAAAATCTGACATGTAGTCTGGAGAATATTAGCGATAGGCTCCAATACCAATCCTAGAAGACTGGCTTCATTCACTGCAATATAGTGAAGGAGTATGTTTCTAGTAATATTGATGTCTCGATCCATCTTTACATGACGTTAAAATCATATGAAAGCCTTACTTAATCTAAGTTAGATATACCAATATCCGCAATAACCATATAATTTACTCATATGATGCTTGTTAAAAATGATTACCTTGAACAAAGGTATTCTCTTTTTTAATAAGTTTTGTTTAAATCTGTAAAAAAATTACCCCAATATTACTCTTATGGTTTTACTCTCAATATATTTGTTCTTTTTTCTCATCATCCTTTGAGTCTTAAATACAAGAAATAATACAATCTAATATAGTTTAATAATGAATTTAGTTTGTTGCTAATATCCCTTATTTAAAAGGCTTAAATATTTTGATAATATTTATCAAATTTCTTACTGAAATTATATATATATATATATATATTGCTTGACATTATTATGACAAAAATAATAAATTCTCCAAATATTTCTTTATCCTTATTAAATATATAAACCAAAAAACAAGTTTTAAAAGTTTATATATTAGTATTTAATATTAGAGTTTTTTCCTCATATTCAATTTGAGTGCTTAATTATTCTATTCATTTTTTAATATCAATATAATAAAAGTATAAAATTCACCAAGATTTATAATCTTAAAATAGATACTATAATTAATTATTTTTAATAATGGATTAATTATAATTTTTTTAGAAATTTTAATAATTAAATATATATCTTTAATAGATTATTTATTATTATACTCAAAATATTATAAGGAATTTATGAAATTTATTTGTTTTATCCTCAAAATAGTTTTTATTCAAATATTTCGTAGTTGATTTTTTTCCCTTTGAAATATATCTACTTTTTAATCATAATAAATAATTATATTTAATTCTATTTAATAATACAGAGTTATTTTATTAATATATTTTTTAATTAATAACTTACAAGTGTTTGATTATTTATTCAAATTTTTTAAAGCTTTGATGAGTTATTTATTAAATATATTATTTATATTACCAAGTATAATATTTTTTTTCTTTTGAAATAGTTAAAAATTTTTAATTAATAATTATAAATATTTTGAAATATACTTTTAAATTCTATAATTAAAAAATATTTTTTTATTATAATATTTTTAATACTTATAATTTTTTAAAATCAATTAATATTAACAAAGAAATTATAAAAATAATATTATTAATAAAACTATATTATATTATTAAATCTATCTATTTAAATTCAAAAAAATAATTTAATATTTATCAAAAGCTAAAAAACTAATTATATTATATTTCTTATTAATAAAATAGAATTATATTAAGAAATACCAATTTATTTTAATTAAAAATTATTAAACTATTTTAATATCTATTATCAAGTATATTATATTATTTAAAATTTAAACCTGGTTTGATTAATAAAAATATAAATACTTTAAAATAAATAAAATCTTATAAAAAATTAAAAAAAAACTAAAGATAAATGAAACCTACTAAAGTAATTTATATATTTAATAATCTATTTAAAAATTATTATATTTATTAGAATTTAAATACCTTTGTATGATTTTTTATATAAAAATCAAATAAAAAATCAGGTTAAGTTAAAATAACTTGTTTTATGAATTCTAACTTAATAATATTTAATTTTTAATTAAATATTTATTATAATGATAAATGATAGTATTTTATGTTTTTATAATTTTTATTATAAAGGTAATATCAATTATTAATCAGCTTTTATATTATTATTATAAATAAATTCATTTTAATTTGATAATTTACATAAGAGTTAAAAATACTAATTATTTAACAAAATAACTATAAAATATATAGAACCAAAGCTGTGAAAAACTATAATATAGTTAAAATCAAAAATACTATCATATTTAACATATTCACTAGAATATAACTTATCAAATTATAATTATATTAAGTAATCAAAATCTTGGTAAATAAGAAAGAAAATTTATAAACAAATATAATTAATTTATAAAATATTAAATTTTAACTATTAATAAATTAAATCTTTTTTAAATATTAAAACTTTATTAAATATATAATAAAAGTTTATTGATAATCAAAATCAATATTAGTTTTATATTATTAATTTATTTTTGAATATAATAAATTAAAATTTATATTTAATTTTCAATTAAAATTTTTTCATTATTTAATTATAATAATGATATTAAATTCAAGGAATTAATTTTAAGATATAAAGCTTGATATTTAAAATCCTTTTTGTTTTGAATAGACTTTTATTTAATATATTTTATTAAAAATTACTTATATTTCATTTTATAAATATTTGATAATAAAATTAAGCAAAATTTCAATTCATTTAGAATGCATGAAATTCTAAATTCTTCAGTATTATTCTAATATCTATAATTACTTGATTATCTTCCAAATTTTTATTTTATTTTTTAGGTAAAATCATATCTAAAATTTTATATAATCAATTAAGGTTTTTTAATTCTATATTTAATGCTATATTGTTTACCACTAAATATGGCTGTAAAATAATATCTAAATATCTGTGTTGCAAGTCAAGTATTGTCTAGGTCTTAATTAAATATTGATAGTTATGCTCAAAACTAGTGGAAATTACTGGAATAGCCTTATTTAGTCCTTTCTTGATTTGGGATTAAATATCATTCTAGTCCATGTATATACTAATATCTTCAAAAATTGAATAATTAAAAAAACCAAATAAATTGAAATATAGTTTTATCGATAGTTTATATTCAAAATTAATATAAACTCTAATATTTTTTTTCTAATTAATAAATAATTAATATTACATAAAAAATGATTATATTATTAAAAATATATCCGGTCAATTATATTTTATTTAAACTAAAAAAATCAAAATAAAATATTAAAGATATATCTCTTTATTAACCTAATTATTATTATTATATAATCATTATTTTGGTTAATCAGATTAATATATTATTTATTATTAAGTAAATAACTTTAAGAAAACTCCCATTTTTGTTATATAATTAAATATTTTAGTTATTTTCTTATAAATTATTATTAATACTATCATTGTTAAAGTAATTAAATTTCTAGTTATGGTTATGTGATTTAAATATATTATTAGGTATTAACACTTCTAAATTGATTATATATTTTCAAACTCTAAATTATATAAATCAGTTATTACAAATCTTCAAATATAATGACATATTAAATCTACATATTAATTCAGCTTAAATATGAATGATAGCCATTTACTCTTATATGAGAATATAATAATTATTAAAATTGCAATTGTTTGAATAATTATTTATGATCAATGTGTTAGGAAATATAAAATTACTCATTTAATACTTTCATTCGATATATATTCATTATCCAATTTACAAGGTGAGAGTTTTTTTATTTGTTAATTTGTTTTCCACTGCTAGAACAATATTATAATATAATTTGTTATATATATCACTATAATTTTTGTTAAAATTATTAAAGATTTGGAGTTTTAATATGATAAAGTATTTAAATACTTAGTTAAGATATTAAGTTGGAAATAATTCAATGACAGGTAATATGAGAAAAGTAAAAAAAATTAATAAAAAATGAAATAGAAAAAGAAGAAAATAAAAAAATAAAAATAAATTCAAATAAGAAAATATCTAGATATTTATATAGAAATGAAAAACAATAAAATGAATAGATTAGAGAAATCTGATAAGATATATCTTTTACTTCGATTTCTTGATGGTGTGCTGCTTTAGCTCAGTTGGGAGAGCGTCAGACTGAAGATCTGAAGGTCCCGTGTTCAATCCACGGTGGTGGCATTCGCTAAATTGAGGGAATTAAGTCATTTTTTAATCAATTATTCTTTTTGATTTTTTTTATACCACTATTTGTAATTTATTGATAATAATTAATACATTTGATCTAAATTTCATATATTTGATTAAATAAATTTTTTTGATAAATACAATATCTCATTCTAGAATTATCAGATTATATACTTTTCTTTAAAGTGTATAATTATGATTGAAAAATTATTATGCATTCGGATTAATCCCAATTTATAAAACAAGAAATTAAAAATTTATTAAAATATTTAAAACTAATATATACCAAATAATATAGAAAAAAATAATTTGATATTGAATTAATCAAAATCAGCATTCAAATTAGGATGAAGTAATAATAAAGGATTCTCGGAAGTACCTTCCATTTCCTTGGTTGTACCATCGTCGCGAGGAATTCCCGAAATCTTTTGGCCATCCGTGATTTCGATGAGGGCGGAATCGCGATTTACTAGATGTTTGATAATGGTGCGGATCATCTTGTCATGGTATTCGAGCTCATCCTCAGTGTCGAAATCGCCGACACCTTCTTCAAGGTACCAGCCAATTAGATCGTCACGGTGAATACCAGGATTACCTGAGTTTTCTTCGGCTTGGATCTTGAGAATGATGAGACGTTTGAGACGTTCGAATTGCTCACGACTGATACGGATCTTATTGCCGGATGCCGTGGAGGTGACGGGTACCTGCGATATCGAGGATTCAGCATTGGCTTCTGTAGCGGTTTCGCCGTAGGTAACTTCGGTAGCCTCAGTTTCGGCTTGGAGTTCGCTAAATTCTTCTTCAACGTGGATGATACTCTGTTTGAGAAGGCGGAAAGCTTCCTCAACGTGGGCGGTTTCGATTGTGATTGAGCAGTGAGCTCTGGCGATGGCTTCAGATAAACGAATGAGAGATTCTAATTGACGTACTGTGATACGGTATGAATTTTTGCCAATGGCTTGAGTATCTTGCAATCTGAGGGTTTGGTAACACTTGGCAAGTAAGGCTTTGGATTCGGGAGTGAGCTTAGGCTTAAAGATTTTAGCAAATCGAATGAATCTAAGAATTTGTTGAGGAGTCAATTCGGGAGTAACTTCAACAGCACCAGTTCTATGGAGGTTGACGATATGGGAAGCAAGGTTGGTATCTGTTAATTCGTTGGGTTCATCCAATACAACGAAGAAAAGATCGAAACGAGACATAATAGCAGGAGTCATAGCAATGTTCTGTTTCAAGGTCAATTTGTTGTTGTAACGACCACCAATGGGATTGGCAGCTGCAAGAATGGAAGCACGAGCATTGAGCGTAGCATGGACACCAGCCTTGGCAATAGAAATAGTTTGTTGTTCCATAGCTTCGTGAATAGCAACTTGATCACTCAAGTCCATCTTGTCGAATTCATCAATAGCACAGATACCATTATCCGCCAACATTAAAGCACCAGCCTCAATGGTAAAATCACCACTCTCTTCATCTTTGACAACTGAAGCAGTCAAACCAGCAGCACTGGAAGCTTTACCAGAAGTATAGACGGATCTGGGATAGAAACTGCAAACATATTTGAGGAATTGGGACTTGGAAGTACTGGGATCACCAACGATACAGACGTTGATATCACCTCTGAGCTTCATGCCCTCGGGAGTAACCTTGTGAACACCACCAAGCATCTGAAGTAAAATGCCCTTCTTAATTTCATCATGGCCAAATACTGTAGGAGCAATGGAGCGGTAAAGCTTTTGATAGAGAGTATCAGATGAAGCGAGTAATTCGCGTAATTCAGCAACTTCAGCTTCTGTCAAAGTGGACATGTATTCTTTTTGTAATTGTTCATCAGTTTTGTTGGCAGTTTGCTCGTCATCTCCAAGAAATCCAGCTTGATGCTATTGAACAATTAATAAAGCTATTCATAAATTTACAAATATTATAAAGCTTACATTGGCATTGGAAGGTTGGACATGGCTAGCCAAGAAAGCTAATTTGTAGGTTAAATCACGAGCACCAAGTGATTTGAGACCAGTAACTCCAGAAGTGGCCAAACCATCCTTAGCTCTACCAGTACCACCAATATCTCTCTGAGCAGTAACTTTGGTACCTATTAATTTAAATGAGTCAATGTGCAAAGCTCTAAAATAATCTTAAATAACAATTACCTGGTGTCTTAAGCTGACTAATATCTGGAACAACGATTAAACAACCAGTAAAAATAACTTTGTCACCAGGTTTAGCCCTTTCAACCATTTCACCACGAATAATAACGTCGAAAGTACGGGGCATGGAACCAGAAGGAATTTCGTTAGAGTTTTCTTGAATGCGAACTCTTTGCCAATCGACAAATTTACATTCAGAGTTGAGTAGGCGCCACTCCAAACGATTCATACAATTGGGGTTGGGACAGTTAGTGGGCTCTGTGTATTTGAACTGTTGGTAGACGCTACGTACCGTGGCGTTACATAAGCCACAGGCGAATGTACCAGTAATCAATTCAGGACGTACTTCCGAAGTACGAGTGACAGTACCGGATACGGATAATAACTTACCAAGTTGGGAAGTGGTCAAATCACGAACTTTAGAAACTGGATCAATACCGATGAAACTCAACAAGAGTTCACGTTGAATCTGCTGCCTTTGGACATTTCCATGGTCCATACATAAATAATTGGGGATTTCACGTAAACCAACAGCTTGAAGGGCATTTAATAAGAAAGATTCGTATCTAATAAAAATTAGTAAACTCAATTTAAATAATAGTAAAATAAAAGATATATCACCTGTAAAAACTATTCATAATAGCAGTAGCTAATTCGCTATTAACGTTCATAATATGATTAAAATCGACATAAACCGTTAGCTTTTGAGTAATGGCCAATTGACGAATTTGTTCAATATAATATAAAGTATCTCCATCTTGATAACTAGGCTATAATTAATACTAAATTAAACATAGAACCTAATAAACTTACTTTTCTAAAAATCTTTTGAATTGCTCTTCAACAATCATACCGTTCTGATCAATCACCTTTGGAATAGAAGGACCCATCAACTGAGGGCGTAGAGGCCTTTCTGGCTTACGGTTACCAAATTGGTCCACCTCGTTAATATCGATTTGGGACTGACTTGGTACAGCAATTGGTGTAAAGATCTGACCTCCTGTAGGATATGGTGTAGCAAATGAAGAATTAAAGGGTTCCGACATCTTTATTTCTTAACAACTTAAACTCTTAACTCTTTATAATTTACTTTAGAATTTTTAATTATGTAATTGAATTGATAATATTATGTATCAAACTTATTAGTTATCTTTGTTAAGAATTTATTTTTGAATTATTTAACCTTTGAAATACTTTTCATCACATTTATACTTTTTTTGTCCCAATTCTGGTGATAGCCAATCACTTTAGGGGATTTTGAAAATTTGTTTTTGGCGATTGACCAATTAAAATATAAGTTAAATCTGATTGGGCTAGAAAGCATTCTATTAGGTAAGTTTCTCGCGCATGATTGGTATATTATTTTCTCATAATGAATCGACCAATTAGATTGATTCAAATTAACTAATAAATTCTTTTATGAGTTTATTAGATAAAAGGCTGAATTAACAAGTATATTCAAAATAAATATTTTACTGATATTAATACTATTACATAAATAACAGCATATAATAATGAATATTATTTTAATTTTGAAAATATTGTTTTTAAATTTTATTTATATTATAAAGTCCCCTAAAATCAATATTTCTGATATATTTTAACAAATATGAAAATAATTTAACCATACTTGAGATATATATTAAAAATTTTGGCCATTAATGGAAAAAATAAATATTAACTTTGAATATTATAAATCTACTAATATTGAATAAATTGTATGATTTAATTTGAATTGTGTGATAATATTAAATTATATCAAGAGTACTATAGATATAATACATTTTGAAAATATATAAAAATATAAATAAATTTGATAACAATAAGTAATGAATGATATTAAAATTAATTGTTGTATTTTAAATAATATGATAATAGTTTATAATTTTTATTCAAGTAATGTATTTTTTTAAAATTAACTTTTCATCCTTATTATTTTTGAATAATCACAAAAATCCAAAGTTTTAATACAATATTATTTAGTTTTTATCAAATATTGAAAATAAAAATAGCTTTAAGACTGCATTCGAATATATATAGGTGAAAATAATTTGTTATTTTGATGAATCCTAAGAGTCGATTATTTTTATCAATTATTACTATAAAATAATAATAAATATATTAATGATTTTATATTCAAAGATGTTAGTAAAATTATGTGAATTGTTTAAATCATATAGGATAATTTAAAAATATTGTAAAATATTAGATTAATAAATTAAAAGATGAATAGCACACTCCCATAAGAGCTTGAAACACCATCCTCCCGATTAGCATTTGGACACACTAGTTAATTGCGCCAATCAAACTGCGATTAGGATAATTTGAATTTTATCATTTAATATTTTCATTATAATAAATTTTTTATATATTCACACGGTAATAATTTATATATTTTTAATATTTGATTGCTGTAATTCCATTAGAACATACATACTCAATAAAAATTTTACATAGTTTATTTATTAATTCAAATTTGATAACATCTTATATCCAATGTATTTCATATATTTTAATTTGAATATAGCTATATACATCCCAATAGACCAATTCAATCATAAATTTAACTCATCAAACATATAAAATTATTTTGCAATAAATAATTGGATATGATTGTTTTTTTATTTTAAAATATTTTAATATTAATTAATTATAGCAATCCAAATAAGTTTAAAGCATTATTTAATATATTAATATTGAATATTATGTATTTTACTAATAATATATTCTTAAATCTAATATGATGAAAATATTGATTCATTCGATGGGATTGCAAAAGTAAATTTATGATAAAAGATGAAATTGAATATTGGTTTTTATATAAAATAGTATTTTATATAATTGAATTGATTTTTAGAAATGGAGTAAATATTAGAATATAATATATATAACAAGCATAAGGAGTTATTAAATTTGCTTTGATATTATCCTGTAAAAATTTATATCAGAATATAAGTTAAAGATGATAATTGATGAATGTACAGAATTTGGGAAAAATTCAATTTTAGCCAAATCAATTGAAAAATGAATTATAAAAAGAATAGATACAATATCATAAATATTAAATAAATATTAGATATTATAAATTTAAATATTTTGGTTTATAATATTTGATTTACATGGATGTTTATAATACATCGTAATTAATATTACTACTATTATATTAAATATTTGTAAAATAAATCAATAAAATCATATATAAAATTTCAAATTTATATGAAATCAATCCCATAATCTAAATTAAGTACCAGATAATTTTTAGTTTTTTTCTAAAATGCAATTTTTTGGCCTCTCTTTTAGGTGTCAAATAAGCATCTCGGACTTCAATTTAATTGTCCTTTAATACACTTATTAGCAATTAATCAATATGGGTCGTGTTAGAACTAAGACTGTTAAGAAGGCTTCCCGCGTCTTGATCGAAAAATACTATCCTCGCTTGACTTTGGACTTCCACACCAACAAGAGAATCGCTGATGAAGTCGCTCAAATCCCCTCCAAGCGTCTCCGTAACAAGATCGCCGGTTTCACCACCCACTTGATGAAGCGTATTCAACGTGGTCCCGTCCGCGGTATTTCCTTCAAACTTCAAGAAGAAGAGCGTGAACGTAAGGATAACTACGTTCCCGAAGTTTCCGCTTTGGCTCTCTCTACCATCGAAGTTGACTCCGACACCAAGGAACTTCTCAAGTCTTTGAACTTTGAAAACATTCCCGGAGTCCAAGAAGTTTCCGGCGCTTCCTTCCACGGTGTTGTCGGCGGTAGCCGCGGTCCCCGTCGCGACCAACGTCGTCCTCGTCGTCAATAAATTCTACCCAAGGTGACAAAAGATCATCTAGAGTGAATTAAACCGTGTTGTATGTACCCTAACAGAAGCACTCTCCAACTCAGTATTATAAACCTCTTCATATATACTTTAGATCTAAAGTTATGAGTTTTTCCAATTACTCATAAATTCCCCAGTGTCAAACCAAAAAACCTAAAAAACTATCAGTGTTCAAAGTTAGTTATTTATTGTATAAATTTTTTCTAACTATTTTCAATTTTTTAGATTCTTAATCAGACTGAGCTTTATTTCAATCTCAATATCCACTTTATTCCTTCTTCAAGATTTTAATTCAAACTTTATTGTTGGTACATGACTTTTTCAACTTGTTCTAAGGATTGATCATTTGAAATCTCGATCAGCATTTAATTTTTAAAACTGAATCTCATTTAAACTAACTTTTGCAAGCATTATTCAAATGATTTGTTTACAATTTAGCTATAAATACTTTTGGTGTATCAGTAATGAAATTCATTCTGTTTACAATTTGGATCTCTTCAGTCATTTCTATTTTAATTCTCAATCCTGAATATCAGCAATTATTTATTATACATTGACACAATGAATCTCACTTCTTCATCGAGTTGTCTTCTATAACATAAATTTTTCATATGATTCCACTATTTATAATGCTCCCGCATTTTTATATCCTAACCTTTTTATTAAATTTTAAATACTATTACTAACCTTTATTTTAGCGCCCCTTCATTCAATATTTTTTTATTTAAATAAATCATTTTACAAGGTCAAATTTGCTTAATATTATATTATTCAATAAACTGGTTATTCATCCTTAATATATCTCATCTATTTGATCTTATTTAATTAGATGACACTCTTATCATGTGGTTAAATTATATCTATTTTGCAAAGTTTTACAATATTAACTATTCATAGTTTGATATATGATCTATGTATTATTCATCAAATAATGCCATTTCTAAGAAGTAATAATTTAAAGTATTTTTAAATGACTATATTTGAAAATAAATATCAAAGGTTATATTTATTCATTTTATTTACAATTTAATTATCTAAAATATCTTCTATAATTTCATCGTTGGTATTGTCATCAGCAGCGAGAGAAGCTTCTTGTAATTTCTTCTCTTTCTCAGCCTGTTTAAGTTGTTGCAATTTTAAGCCTTCCATCCTCTTCCTCAATCTTCGATCCTCTTTACTTTCTACAGGGTTTTCCTTGGCCTTCTCATCTTCTTCCTTGAAAGTTTGAATCAATTTCTGTCTCAATCGCTCCATCCTCGAGAAATTGTTATCGAATCGGGAATTAGCCAAATCCAACAGCTTCACTAAATAGTCCACCTCCACTAACAATTGAATGTAAGGCTCGTCACAATCTTCGTGATAGATCCCAATGGGGACGTCCAGCTTGATGGAGCTGCGAATTCCTACCATATATCTGAATTTGTTACCGATAACCATACCGGAATTACGGTATCCCAATTGAATAGCTAGGCCTACAAGTTGTCGGGCACGATCCAAGGTACGACATTGAGTGTGCAAAACCTACATTATAACAATTAATTAAAAAAATAATTAAAGATATACAAAAAAATTACCATTGGTTCAAAATCCAACCAAATCAATCTACTAGTACCAAACGTGCTCTTACTCTTAGACTCTCCTAACAATTTCACTGGCAAATTGCCAAATAAAAATGGAATGGGGTTGAAGTTGTCTTGGGATAATAATTTGGAATCAATTGGGTCGTGAGTCACATAAAACCAGTGACCTCCTCCCTTCATCAACGCAGCATCACCCTCACCCTCACCCTCACCCTCACCATCATCATTGTCTTCGTTAGTCTCGTCGACCTGACTCACTTCGGGCTGACAATATACGGCAACCCTCCCTGAGCACGAACTCGTAGTGACGAAATCCCTATGTTCGTTTAATACCTTCATCAAGGGTTTAATAGGTTCGTCAACACTTCCTTTGGGTGACAAATCAGTTAATTCAGGAATTTGCAAATCGTGCAAAATTTTAGATTTTCTCAAGTCGAATAATTCTTGTTTTGACATGGTTTTTTTTAGTTTTTTTTAATGTGGATTTTGATAAGTTTGTCAAAGGTCATCAAACTATTAAAGTTTATTGAGTTATTTGGAAATATTATGGGATTGTCAAAATGAGAACTGATTTTTATCAAACTCAAAATTTGATATTAATATATATATATATTTTTTATTTAAAAGTAATATAATTAATAATGGTAATTAGTAAATGAAGTATTTCAATAAGCTAAATTTTCGTTGGCCCATAATTTAAAAGTACGATCATAACCTGAAGTGACCCAGAATTTGTTATCTATATCAAATCAATTAATATCAAATATACTGCAGCGAAATAATAAAAATTACCTCTAGAAATATCCAACCCCATTACCTTACCCTCGTGGGCGTTGATCGATTTCAAGAGTTTGAAGTCGGACGATGACCACGCTTTGACCGTACCATCGAAACTGGCACTCATGAGGTAGCCCCCTGTGATGTCGAGGGTGGTGTCAAACATTTCACTACTGAGGATTTGAGAGCCTTGGAAGTACTTGAGATCGGATATAAGATTGATGTGCGCTGGGATTGTGTAGATTGTCTTCATTTGGCGTAAGTCGTAGATTTTGATGGTATTGTCCGCTGATCCGGTTGCTAAGTGGTATCTAAATAATTGGTTAGTCTGATAATTATGTGGAATATGATTAATATTACCCATTGGGTGAGAAATCACAAGCCAAAAGATCCTTGACGTGATCTGTTAAATCCATGATGGATCGACCAGTTCTCAAATCCCAAACTCTTCCTACGCAGTCCAAACCACTAAATTACACTAATTAATAAAAGTTTCTATTTATATTTATAAATATATTACCCTGTAGCTATGAGAGAACCGTCAGGATGGAAACTCATAGTATATACTTCCTTTTGGTGGCCGTCTTGAAGCAATAATTCTTCAGTAGTTTCTAAATCCCAGAGACGCCATGTAGCATCGAAACTAAAAATTAAATTAGAAAAATAAAAGTAATTTGTATTGAATGTACCTTGTGCTAGCTAACCACTTGCCATGAGGGTGAAATTCTACTTTACTCACACGGCTTGCATGACCCTGCAAGCATTCCAGAGGCGTATCCTTCTCCAAATTCCAGAGCAAAACCTTATTGTCGCTACCACCCGATGCGATGTTCACAGCACTCTCACTCAGATTAATGGTGCTCTGGGGATGAAAGCTGATACCGGACACACGATCGGTATGACCTCTCAGAGTACGCACTTCGGTACAGCTGGGTACTTGCCAAAGTTTGATTAATCCTGACATACTGCCATTGCAAATAAATTTAGAGTTGGGCGAAAATTTCACGCACGTTAAAGGTCGATTATCACCGATTTGACTTCCGAAAATATTCCAATCGTTCAAACTCTTGTAAAAATTGTTCTGTAATTCTCTCAATTTGGCTAGTGGCTTCTCGTAATCCTGGTTAGCTAATTCGATTCTGCGCTTGGCTCGATTAAGTGAATAAATTGCAATTTGCTGGCGCGCTTCCCTCAATGACTCCGATCCCAACGTGAAAAATTCCTCGTCTGATTCGGACTCCGACTCTGATTTTACAGACCCGGGTTGCGTGCCAGTCGTCGACCTCACAAATTCCGGAGCGTTGGGGTCCATCTTACTTAACAGGTATCTCAAACGGTCACGACGTTCTCCCGGCCCTTCCCCGAACAAACAAATGGGCTCTCCAAGCTCTCTGAGACGTGCTTTGACGCGATTATCGTCGGTAGGCACCGCCAAGTTACGAGCTCGATTCCTCCTCTCAAATTCTGCCAATATTGCGGACTGCTGCTCGGAGGTTTTGATAAGAGAATCGGTAGCCAAGTCATCTAAATACAAAACCATTAATAACTATATGATTAATATATATCATTCAATTATATACCTATTTCAATTCCGTTATCCTCCTCTTCCATATCGCCACTATCTTCGTCACTCTGGTTGGTACTCTGACGCTTTCTCTTATTAGCATTAACATCTCTATTCAAAGTAGTTTGACTAAATTCCAAACTTCCAAAGTGTACTCTACCTCCACTATTATTGGATTTTGTAGGTTTATTATCTGACATTGTTTTTTGTTATTATTTAGTATTTTATTTATAATTGATTGAGCAAGCTTTTGAAGGATTATTTATTAAATTGATCTTGGAAATTAATATTATGGGATAGTTCATGATTATCAAATTTCTTTTGATTAGATTTCAAATTCGTATGCTATAGCATTCAAGATTAATCAAATACATGATCAATATATTATATTTGATTTGTGCAATTTTGTTATTCTTTTTTTTGAAAATATTTTATTTCTTAAATGCGTAATATAGATTTTTTATAAATTTATTATGGTATTGAAGATTAATATAGTAGTTTTTAATTTGAGAATTAATTCAACCCACAATTTTATGATTTAGTTGAATACTTAAATATTATCTATTATTAGTCACATTCAATTCCAATAGCAAATAGTAAAAGATATAGTTAAGATGTCATCGCATCCCTACTATCCCCAATCTCTACAACTACCTCACTACACTCCAATGCAACACTCTCCTATCCAAATCCTCGGTGGGATGTCCCTTGTATTCTGTCTAATCCTAATTATTGGTTATTATAAAATTTCTCAAAAATCCCAAAATATGAAATACCGTCTCCAATTCCTGTGGTTTTTACTAAGTGGTTTAATCCATACTTCCATCGAACTCTACTTTATCACACATCACAAAACCTTGGCAGGTGATACCACTTTTATGGGAGATTTGTGGAAAGAGTATGCTAAGAGTGATTCAAGATATTTAAGTAGTGATAGTTTGGTGTTGGTGATGGAGAGTATTACAGTGGTGAGTATATTAATTTTTTTAATTTTTGAATATGAATTTAGTAATTTATTCCAAATAATTAGATGATTTGGGGTCCTATATCCCTACTAGCATCCTACCTCATCTACCAACAGAATCTAAAACGTCACATCCCCATTATCATTGTATGCTTAGCGCATTTGTATGGCTGCACACTTTACTACTTGACTACATTTTACGAAGGAGCTATTCACTCAAACCCCCACCCATATTACTTCTATGGATATTTCATAATCATGAATGCTTTTTGGATTGTAATTCCATTAGGTATTATTGTTAATAGTTCTAAAGTGGTTTTACAGTGTTTAGAAGAGTTTGGAGGAAAGGAGAAGATGAATTAACTTTTTTTGCTGATAATTAATAAATTTCGAATAACCATAACTCTATTTCAATATTTACTTAATGAATTATAATTATTATTGAGCATATTTGAACTGATGTAAATGGATAAAGATTATGATTCTATAGATTTAATCACTTGTTATAGTAATATGAATAAAATGTTTTATCCATAACATCATTGTCGAATTGAAACATACCAATAAATGGCAAGATATTAAAAAAAATTTAAACTTATATTCTGCCCTCAAGAAATAAAGCATATATTAGAATTAAAGGAAAAATTATTAAGTGTCATATTTAATGAAATTATCAAAAATACACGGTGAATTGCTTTCATTAAAAAATATATTTAAATTGAAAAATTTTAAATTATTTCAAAATTAATTATTAATAAACACAGTTATTAAAATTTCAAAATTATATTAGATAGTTTTTGAAAAAAATATTTATTTTATTACACTGGACAATTAATATAACAACATTTTTGACATTATTAAATTATAAAAGGTTTATTTCAACTATAAATTAAATAAAACTAATATATATATATATATAATTGATATTTTTCAAATTTTACATTGGAACTGATCAATATTTTTAAATTATAATTAAAATTACATTATTAATAAGCAAACAGTTTTAAATAAAATAAAACCATATTAATACTTAAGATGATATATACTGTTAACTATTATAAATTTCTTTAATAATTATCTAAATTTTCAATTTTACTTATATTATTTTAACTATCTATGTATGTATTTGAATTTATAATAAAATTTAATAATTTATTGATAAAAATATCAAGAAAAAAATATATTTTCGAAAATATAAATTTAAAGATTTACCCTATATTATCCTATTAAGTAATTATTAGATTTTGGATCAATTACATCATATTAATATCTAAAAATAATTATTCAACTGTCAAAAATTTAAATAACTTAAATAACTAATTTTAAATAAAATATTCAATGTATTATAATTTATAATCATTAATTATAAATTTTATTAAAAATTAAAAAAACTTAATTATTATTTATTCAAAAATCATTAATTATTAAATTAATTTTGAATTAAAGTAAATTTTTTTACGGTTGGACTAGTATTTCAATCTTTTTTACATTTTAATCCATTCTCTATACTTCCCATAATTTCATGATTTATACTAAAATCTTAAATTGATTCAGTTAGGTAATAAGAATGATAAATTAATATATATTAAAAAGATTGATAAGATCTTAATCAATACGGCAATGATTGGAAGATTTTTAAATAATCCACTCATGAGGAGATTACCCCTCAGTTTTAATACTAGTGCTACCAAATTTACAAGTAGACAATTCTTTAACAAGCACCAGATTGGAGGAAGTCAATTAAGAGACTTAATTGGTAAACGTCAAACAAAATGGTTCTCATCAAATGCTGCTCCCGAGTTCGAAGCTCCTCAGGCCCCTAAGGCTGTGGGCTACTGGCTGCTCGGTATGGGAGGTTTGACCTTTGGTATTGTCGTGGTAGGAGGTCTAACCCGACTTACGGAGTCAGGGTTGTCCATCACAGAGTGGAATCTTATCAAGGGTATGAAGTACCCTTCTACTCCTACTGAGTGGGAAGTGGAATTTGAAAAGTATAGACAAAGTCCAGAATACCACAAGTATGTAAAACTTTTATTCGAAAAATTTTGATATTAATAAGGATTTAGACTCAATCACCATATGACTGTTGACGAATTTAAGAATATCTACTTTATGGAATGGTTCCACAGAATGTGGGGACGTTTTATTGGTTTGGCCTTTTTGGGTCCTTTGGCTTACTTCTGGGCTAAAGGCAAACTTTCTCCTAGTCTTAAACCTAAATTATTGACCCTTGGTGGTTTGATCGGTTTTCAGGTATTTTTAATATATTGATTCATTAATTTTAATTAACTTTATAATTAGGGCGCTTTGGGCTGGTACATGGTCAAATCAGGATTAGATCAACAGTTAATGGAAGATCCTAACGCTGTTCCTCGTGTGAGTGCCGTGCGTCTCGCTTCCCATCTTGGTAGTGCCTTTATTTTGTATGCTGGATTCATGAAAATTGGTTGGGATGTTTTGAGACCCAAGTCTCTCCTCCCCACACCCACCCATCTTGTCAAGTTCTCCAAGGCTTCTCACGCTGTGACTGGCTTGATCTTCCTTACTGCCATGTCAGGTGCCTTGGTAGCTGGTCTCGATGCCGGTATGATCTATAATGAATTCCCATATATGGGCGAGAGTATTATTCCTCCCCTTAAAGAAAGATGGTCCCACCTCTTCGCCAAAGATCCTAAGACCGGTGAAGGAATGTGGCACAATTTCTTCAATAACCCCACACTCGTCCAATTCAACCACAGAGTATTAGCTGTCACCACCTTCTGCAGCGTTATGGGACTCTATGCCTACAGTCGCAGTCTTGCTCTCAATCGCCCTGTAAGAATTGCTGTTCGCATCATGGCTGGTGTTGCTATTCTCCAAGTCAGTTTGGGTATTGGTACATTGATCTACTCTGTACCCATCTCTCTGGCAGCTGCTCATCAAAGTGGATCCTTAGCTCTCTTGACTAGTGGTATTTGGTTAATGCACCAATTGAAGAGATTACCCAAATAATTTATTTAATTTAGATTTTTTCTATAATATCATTAAAGCTTTATTTATTTAAAATTATAATTTAAAGTTGATTATTAATTATATAACAAATTGATCAAAATAATCAAAATAAAATAATATATAATACAAAATTAATTTATTAAAACCAATTATTTTAAATTGTACGATTAATGAATGGTAAATAATCATTATATTAAATATTAATTATCATTCAATTATATTACATGAAATGATTATAATGTCAATAACTTAAAATATCTTAAAGTTTCAACAAAAATTTTAAGATCTTCCAAATGATAAACTATCAGGCAACTGAAAATCTCCTACTAAATCTTCAACAGCAGCATCCTAAAAATCTGATTAATACTATAATAAATATTCGACAAAAAAATCAATTACTTGAGCGCCTCCTTTCCAGCCTTCTGTCCTTATTAACGAATCTGCTAAAATACTGTGACCCAACAATTCACTCCAGCTGTTTAGTAATTTCTCGGTGGTAGTAATATTTTCATGAAATTGCTAAATGAATAATTAATAACAAAAATTGTATAAAATGAGATTTATATTACTTGTAAGTGAGTTTCCATTACTTTCAAACTGTCGTTAAATTGCACTAAAGTTTGATTGAGTTGGGTGACACCTTCAACTTCTTTCACCAACATATCATACTCCTCCTCGAGACCGGACTCTTCGGGGAAGGTTTGAGTATTAGGCATATTGGGAGAAGGTGGTTTATAGCTTTGAGAACTTTGTCGAGGTTGTAGCGGTGTAGAATGAATAGGTTGGTGGGGATTTTGTAAAGTTGACATTAGGAAAGAATTGTAGGTTTCTGGTAATGTTATATCATTGTCGTGATTATAGTCGTTGGTGGTGTTTGTGTTAAAATTCATGGTTTTTTAGTTGTGATATTATTTTGAAATAATTACAAATGAATGAAAGAATGATTTAGAATTTGATTAATGAATATTTTTAATTACATTGAAAAATTCTCACAAATTTTGATTTATTAAAGAATGATGTAAGCAAAATCAAGTTTAAATAATTTAATATCAAAATGAATATAGTATTTTGTATAACAAATCATGATATTTGTATTAAATTTAGTTATCATTGTATTTTATATATAAACTAGTGTCATTTTATAGCCAATTAGAAATAAAAATTATAACATCATTATTATACTAATTAAAATTAAATTCTTAATCATTTTGAATTACCTTTTAAAGTATATACATTCAGTGATGATACATTTTTAAAAATCAAATATGACCAATATTCAAACTGAACAAAGCAAAAATATACTTGATAATCAATTAATTATATAGCATGAAATATACGCCCAATTATTAATCTAAATTAAAGCTAACTAATCTTAATTGTATTTGTATATCAATTTTAAATCTATAAATTGAATACTCGATTAAATATACATAAAATATCAATCATATCCAGATTATTAGTTATAAAATTCCAAGTATGATTATAATAATAATAATAATAATAATATTTTTTTGTATTTGATAGATTTATATAATTGAATTTTATATTATTTAAATCAATTTTATTATTATATTCAAATATTATTAGACTAATAATTTTTTTAATTTCAAATTATCCATTTTTATATATTTAAATATAAATATATTAAATATATCAAATATTGAATTAACCAAAATATTAATTCATTTAAACAAATTTTAAAGAATATATAAATTTGACAATTGAAATATTACATATTAAAAACAGTTAATACTTGAATTGAGAATAATTCAACTACATAGCTATTATAACTTAATTTTATATATGATTTTGAAAGGAATCAGAGAATTAAAACGATTTTGAAATCTTACAAAATTAAGAAGGCAGTCTAATTTGATCCAACCATTTATCGACCTGCAGTCGATCACTCTACTACTGAGCTATACGCCCCAATATATAGTCAATTTATAATAGATATTCTTTTTTAACAAAATCTTTCTATTTTATTTTTTTCATCAATCTAAAATTTAATTTTCATTAATAATTAACTAAATTTTTAAAATTATTTTTTTAATTACAATATAATATCAATTTCAATCTTTCAAATTTATATTAAATTGATTTATAATTCTTTTTTCAATTATTTGTCCCTTTCACTCAATTTTCTATTCAATTAATATTATCAATTTAACTTCAGTCATAACTGAAGTATTGGATTATTGCTTAACTTTTATATTCAATATAGTCAAAATATTTGCCTATATTTATTATATTGTAAATTATAATACTTTTTTCGTATCGGTTATCTCTGACATTATTCAAATATATCAAAGCTTTGAAATCTGAGAGTTTGAGCCTTTGATCATGAGTAATAAAAGATTTTTACAACTCTGTATTATGATTTTCTAATAAAAATGAATTTTTAATTAACTAATTCAATAATGTCATTCAGTTTACAAAATGAATTAAAAGTTAAAATAACAGGGACAACAATCCATATTAAATTCATCCCTATAAAGTATAGCCATAAGTAATAGGGATGAGGGTCTGTCCTTGGGAATCTTTCTTGAACTTGGGATGAAAGGTGGAGATAAGTTCCATACCATTGGCCCATTGATATAATAATGGTGAGAGGATGCTGCTTCAAATCGTTAGCATAGATTAATTCGGAGGTGTAGATGCTTAAAGGGCCCCACAAAAGCTAAAATTTTGAATTAATATTTATAGGTTTAATAAAACAATGATAGAGTGAATTACTGATGCAACAGTCTGATTCCAAATAATTGTAGGATCTCTGATGATAAATCTTGAATCTGCAATGCTATACTCCTTCCAAACTTGACCTAAAATTGAATTGTCACTGGCGATAGAATCTTTGAAAATAATGTAATATGATCCCAGTATCATATGAATCCAGCCGCTTAATACAAACCACATATACCCTAAAATATCTATTGAAGCCGGCTCATAATAATAACTATTAGATATATGATGGTGAGCAAATAGTCCCAAAGCACCAACAGTAGATAAAACAATATTTAAAATGGATTGGGATGTAATTGTATTTTCAATATAATCTTTTATAATTAGGGTCTTGGGGAAGTAGGGATGTTTTTCTCTGGTCATTATTAATATTTTCTAAAATCAATTGAATTAAGGATCTGATGGACTATTTATATATGTTAAATTAAAGAAAGTTTATGTAATTGCATTAATGAATGAAAATAATATAATTTCGTATTTTAAAATCTAGTTTGAAATTCAACAAATATACTTAAATATATAATAACAAATTTATGGGAGTATTAAATATATAATAGTTAAAGAATTTTGTAACCAAATATTAATATATTATAATGAATTATCCAATGTCTTAAGTATTTTAACAATATGTAAAATTCAATACCACGGTTTTAATTTATTTAACTATTACTAATAATAGATTGTACAATGCTTCATTTTATATTAAAAATCATCCATTGAACCAAATACAACTTGAATGCTTTATTAAAAGAGTATTATTTATAATATTTAGTCCTAATTCATATAATGAATAAAATCTCAAAATTAATTTTAATTAATTATGCTTAAAACTTTGTTTCAATTTCAAAGTCACAAACTTTTCAATTAATTCATCTCTAATTTACCAAAATAACTATATATTCATGAGAAAACTATACTTGGTATTATATCAAAAAAGGCTAGTATTGCAATAACATTCCTACTAATATAGATTAATTAATATTTGATAATTTTTAATTGTCAATTTGAAAAGTTTTTGATGAATACAGTATAGGCATTTTCTAGTAATCTGATTAAATATTCGTCAATTAATACATCTAATTTATAAATTTTTCTATTTTTCAATGAATTTTATAATTGATATTTATTTTTTAAAAAAATAAATTAATAATGAATTTATAGTTATAAGAAATGTAAAGTTAAAAAATTTTTAGAGTCATATCATATTTTCATAATATTGACTTAGCATTATCTAATAATGATCCCAATGAGTAAAAT
Organism: Conidiobolus incongruus B7586; assembly: GCA_000697335.1. Taxonomy (NCBI): domain Eukaryota; kingdom Fungi; phylum Entomophthoromycota; class Entomophthoromycetes; order Entomophthorales; family Conidiobolaceae; genus Conidiobolus; species Conidiobolus incongruus. The sequence goes on from JNEM01015450.1 coordinate 31,978, forward strand.
ATGAATACGCTGATCAAAGCAATTTGTAAAAATAACCTCAGGTTAAAGGATTTAAAATGGTTAGAAAATAAACAATAAATTCACCAGTAATATATTGATTCATTGGATGGAAGAGACACAGTCATATAAGAATAACTATTATAATTATACTGTTTTATAAAATTATAATTTGATTTCATTCAAAAAAATATAATATAATTAGCTTTAGAAAAGTGATTTATATAATTAATGATAATAATTATTTAATAAAAATAGTTATACAAAATACTGGCTTAAATAATTATCATAAATATTGAAATATTAACTAGTGATAATACATTATAATAACAACAAAAATCAAATTTATTATAAAAATTATAGTAAATGATTTGATAATATTTGAAGAAAATAATGAATATAAATTACTTAAAAATTCAAACTATAAAATAAGTGGATAAATAAAAGTAATTTCAAATAAAGTTTTAATTAATATATTATAAAATCATTAGATTAGAATAAAAAATTAATATCAAATAAAATTACACTTTCTATAATATATAATTCAATAAGTTTTAAAATATATTAATGTCAATATATTAAATTTAAAAGAATTATTTTATATATATATTGTTGAAAGCTTTTTTAAAAATAATTTTCAAATTGAATAAAATTCAAAAAATTTAATATTGAATCCTTATCAGATATATTGAATAAATAAAAGTAAATTTTTAAAGTACAATTGATGTTATTAATAGAACATTAAGAATATTAGAAATAGTAAAATATTTTTAATTAATCTCAATAATTCTTCTTTGATATATTGAACACTATTTAGAGATTAAAATCAAATATATTTAAGTGAAGATTATTTTGATGAAATATTGAAAAGAAGCAATGTTAAAAATGATATATGTATATATATAATGATGATTTAAATTTTTGAAATAATAGATAAGTGCTTATAAAATTTAAAGTAAATTTAAGGAAATAAAATTACCAAGTTACAAAATTTATCTAAAAAATTTAATAAGTATAGGAATATTATATAATAAAATAAATTTAGGTATATTATCAATATCTAAATAATGAAAAAAAGTCAATAACACAATATCAATATTATTTAATCATCAAAAGAAATTTTTTATATAAATCTTAATTATATAGCAAAATGGATATTTTTGTTATAATAAAATATTTCGGGTTACAAGTTTACCCAATAAGGTAGATTTTTTCTCAAGTCATTGATAATATTGGAAATTGTTGACTTGATAAAAAAGATTTGAAATTTGAGATCTGTGAAGAATCTATTGATAAAACACTGCTGATTAAAGCTTAATATATAGAATAAATGATTTTTTTGGGAGACCATCTATAAATATTTTGATGTATCAGTTTCAAATTAAAGATATGATAGTATTTGTTAAAAATCTATCTAAAGAAAAGTAAAGCATACAAATTTGGATATAGTAGCTTAACACAGTTTTATGGTCCTTTAGTGTTTGCCTGTTATTATCTAAAACTCTAAAATAAAGTTAAACGTTAATGAAACTCTTATTATTGAAGTTTACTCACTAAGTCATTTATTTTTTTATGTAATCTCTAAATTATAAAAGAATTAAAAACAGAATTTAGTTAATAATGATAAATTTAATATATTAATATTATATATTTTAATATTTGATTATATACTAACATTATTTAAAAAAATACGTTTCAATTTTTCCTTTTGAATCTATCAATGGATATTTATATATCATTTAATTAATGTGACATTGTAATAAATTTTTGTTAAATCACATATCAAAAAATTGTTATGATATTGATACTAAATGGTTATTAATTAACAAATCAAAGAGTAGAATTTTAGGAATTAGACCAATAGAATGAGTTAATAGAAAAAGATGTGTGTCCAATTGAAAGTGGGATAATTTATTGAGGAAAAAATTATGGGTGTTTAAAAATAAAAAAAATTGAAGGTATATTTGGATAATAATTTATAAGTTTTGCACTTTGTTAACACTGCTTTCGTGTTCACTTTATCTTTAAAATAACCACAGATGATTCGCGCCGCTTTACGTACTACTACTAAGCGCCAAGCTACTAACTGGGTAAGCTTTCGTCACTTAGTACTCAGTTTATTGTTGATTTGTATTGAGTTTGCTTTGTCTCATCAGCTTTTTTTATCTATTAATTTGTCTTCCGTCATCAAACTAATCATCTGATCAATTTATTAGATCCGCCAAAACGTCGGTGCTTCCCGCGTTGCCGCTAACCTTTTCTCCTCCAACGCTGCTACCTGGGCTGCCGCTAAGCCTTGTAAGTTTTTAATCTTGTCATCATGCGTCATTTTTCCTGATCAGTTTGATTTTAGCCACCTCCGAAGTTTCTTCCATCTTAGAAGAACGTATTTTGGGAGTCAACAGCACTGCTGATATCCAAGAAACTGGTCGTGTCTTGTCCGTTGGTGACGGTATTGCCCGTGTCTACGGTCTCAAGAACTGCCAAGCCGAAGAAATGGTTGAATTCTCCTCTGGTGTTCAGGTATTAATTGACGCTGATTAGCTTAAGGTTGGTGGTTTAGATACTAAATTGTTATTTATAATAGGGTATGGCTCTTAACTTGGAACCCGACAACGTCGGTATTGTCATTTTCGGTAACGATCGTTTGATCAAGGAAGGTGACACTGTCAAGCGTACTGGTAACATTGTCGACGTCCCCACTGGTGAAGGTCTTTTGGGACGTGTCGTCGATGCTTTGGGTAACCCCATCGACGGTAAAGGTCCTATCAACGCCTCTGGTCGTCAACGTGTCCAAGTTAAGGCTCCCGGTATTATCCCCCGTCAATCTGTCCACGAACCTATGCAAACTGGTATCAAATCCGTCGACTCTATGTTGCCCATTGGTCGTGGTCAACGTGAATTGATTATTGGTGATCGTCAAACTGGTAAGACCTCCGTCGCTTTAGACACCATCCTTAACCAAAAGAAGTGGAACGATGGTTCTGACGAATCCAAGAAATTGTACTGTGTCTACGTTGCTATTGGTCAAAAGCGTTCTACCGTTGCCCAATTCGTCCAAACCTTGGAAGAAAACGACGCCTTGAAGTACTCCATCATTGTCGCCGCTACTGCCTCTGAAGCCGCTCCCCTTCAATTCTTGGCTCCCTATTCCGGTTGTGCCATGGGTGAATACTTCCGTGACAACGGCAAGCACGCCTTAATTATCTATGATGACTTGTCCAAGCAAGCTGTTGCCTACCGTCAAATGTCTCTTTTACTTCGTCGTCCTCCCGGTCGTGAAGCCTACCCTGGTGACGTTTTCTACCTTCACTCCCGTCTTTTGGAACGTGCCGCTAAGATGAACAAGAACTTCGGTTCTGGTTCCTTGACTGCTCTTCCCATCATTGAAACCCAAGGTGGTGATGTCTCTGCTTATATTCCCACCAACGTCATTTCCATTACTGACGGACAAATTTTCTTGGAAGCCGAACTTTTCTTCAAGGGTATTCGTCCCGCTATTAACGTCGGTATTTCCGTCTCCCGTGTCGGTTCCGCTGCCCAAACCAAGGCTATGAAGCAAGTTGCTGGTTCCCTTAAGCTTTTCTTGGCCCAATACCGTGAAGTTGCTGCTTTCGCCCAATTCGGTTCCGATTTGGATGCCTCCACCCAATTCTTACTCAACCGTGGTGCTCGTCTTACTGAATTACTCAAGCAACCCCAATACAAGCCCCTCCCCGTCGAACAACAAATTGCCATCATTTACGCTGGTGTCAACGGTTTCTTGGATAAGATTGACGTTAAAAAGGTTGTTGATTTCGAAAACGCCTTCCTTCCCTTCATTACCTCCAACCACGCTGATCTCTTGACTGCCATCCGTGACGAAGGTAAGCTCTCCTCTGACAACGAACAAAAACTCCGTACCATCATCGGTGACTTCGTCAAGACTTTTGCTTAAATTTCTTCACTTTACTCTTCCACTTAAACGTATTTCCACAAATGAAAGTACTACATAAATTTTAAAAAAATAATTGATTTTAATTTAAATTTTATCAAATATATATATATATATATATTTATTTATATATTCTTATATATACATTACAAATAATGCTTTATCTTTTCATTCTATATTACATTTACTATTTCTTTTTACTATCAGATAATGTTTATTTCATCACTCCTAATAATGTAATGTAATTTGGTTTCAAATTTACCTTGAATTTCCATTTAACCATTTCCCTCAAAATATGTCAACAGCTATTATATCTAATATACAATATGTTTTGATAATGAAATCTATATATATATATTCCAACATTATTATAAACATTATATTCTAAAAATACATTCATCAAATAGTATATTTTTCAAATCAATATTCATCTAGTTTATATTTTTTGAATATTTAATAAAATTTTAAAATATTCAGTTTTTAAATTAAATAATTTATATTTAAAATTAATATAACTCAAAAAATTAATATTTGAATAAATAAAAATTAAATATTTTATAATGAATATGATCAAATATTTAGATTATAATAAATTTCATTATTAAACTAAATTATATATATATATATATCAAATTTTATAAATTTGAATCAATTAAAATTTAAAAGCTCTAAGTGATATTCAACTCTATCAATATATTTATGGATATTGAAAATAAATATAAAAATAAAATTATATATAATTTTTAAATAATATATTAACCATTAAATTTCAATATATTAAATATTTTAAGTATTTTTCTTTTCATTTATTTATTTAAAGATTTTTTTTAGTTTAGTTTTTGAAAAATGAATCAAGTAGATTTTAAGAAATTTTTTGTTGGAGACATCTTCTTAATTATAGTAATATTTAATATATCTTTTAATTGTATTATTAATTGAAATTGAAAAATAAATAATGATTTAATGTTTTATAAGTAAATAATATCAAAAGAGATAAATTTTATTTTTAAAATTCTTATTATACTGAGTATTAATATTAAAAAATTGAATCATTATCTAAACAAAAATATTAAAAATTAATTGGTTTTTAGTTAAATAATATTACCATAGAATTGAAGAAATGGGAAATTTTTTAATTTCTGATTTTTCAAACATATTATTAGTTTCAAATAAGCAAATATATACAAAACAAATAGGAAAATAAATAGTTTTGAATTATATATATATATATATATATATATAATAATTTTTTTGATTAAAAAATGAATTTTTTAAAATTAGTTGTTTAATTTAATCATGTTTAAACCAAATAGTAACTATCAAAAGTTTTTTATTTTAGTATCAGTAAAACTTAACCACAAACCCTCTAAAATCATTTAAAATTTACAAACAGCTTTTGGTAATAAAGCATTATCTAAATCAATAATTTATTGCTGGGTAAATTACTTTAAAGCTAAAAGAGAAACTACCTAAAACTTGTTAAAATCTAAAAGACTAATTTTAACTATTACTCTTCTAATTATTAATAAAGTAAAAAATTATATTGAAAAGCACCTTTTTATTTCAGCTAGAGAATTATCAAGACACTTTAATATTAGTCACACAAGTATTTTATATATATTAAAGTTTAAATTAAAATTAATTAATAAAAATACAAAATAAATACCTTATAATTTAACTAAAGCTTAAAAAAAAGTTAGAGTAGTTATTGCTAAACAAAACTTACTAAGGTATAACTAGAAACCAAAGCTTTTACAGTGAATTATTACAATTAATGAATCTTAAATTCTTTTGTATAATCTTTTGCTAAAACATAAATCAAAGTGTTGGATTAAACCAAATCAACCCCCTCTACAAATTCCTTTAAATAAACACTTTATTGATAAGCAAATGTTAATTATAGCAATAAATTATAATAGCATATGCTATTCTTATTTAGTTCCTAAAGGAAAATCTATTAATAGTAAACTTTATATTTCTTTTTTAAATAAAACTATTTCTAATTAGTATTCTCAATATAATTTGAGAAGACTTATTATTTTACATGATAATTGCAAAATACATAAATCTAAAGTTGTAAAAAACTTTCTAATTAAAAATAACTGGAAAGAACTACTACATCTAGTATATTCTTTAGATTATAACCTATGTGATTATAATTGTTTTAGGCAATTAAAAAACCAGCTTACAGGAAAGAAAATTTCTACAGGAAAATTTAATTGGTTTGTAAAACATCAAATTTCAGTCTTTAATAAAAAGAACTGTTTTTTAAGTGTTAGATCTTTGCTAAAAGTATAGCAAAAAGTTATTAGAAATAAAGGAAATTATTAATTTTATATTATATATTTATTTTTACTTTGTATATATTAAAATGTTTATTTTTTTTCAATCACAAAAAATTCCCATTATTTAAATTACAAAGTAATAATATTAATAATCCAGTTTATAATGATAGTATTGTTAAATAACATATAAATAGTATTTAAGTGGATAGAAAAATATTTTATTTAGCTTTAATGTAATATATACATATCGATTTGATATATTTTCAAACATATTATATTTAAATTTATCGAAATATTTGAAAAATATTGCAACACTACATAATAAGTTCAGATAAGTATAACATTTTGATTAATGTTATTGATCAAAATATTATCATTATTATAATTGAAACTTTTGCACGCTTATTGATTTAAATATGAAAATTATCAAGATATAAACATAATATATTTTTTTAATCAAACAATTCGAGAAAAGTATTTGATTTTTTTAACTTTTGAATAGCTATTGTTGTAAATATAATAAATAATGAACTGCGGGCACCTCATGTTGGACTTAAACCTACAATCCCGTGATTAGAAGTCTGATGCTTTATCCATCAGGCAAATGAGGCCATAATACATATCATAACGTCTCAACAAATATCTTTAATAATCAATCCTAAATAAATTTAACTACAAAACTATGTGTAATTTTTCAAAATACAAGAATTGTTTAATGGTTATAATGAAAACAAGTCAAAATTAATAATTCTCAGTATTTTAATTTTATTTTTTATTGATTAAATATTTGAACAGCTATAACATTATTTAAAGTTTCAAATTATGTCTAGCATCGAATTTTTCCGCCAATTCGTCGATCTTTTGGAATTGTCGGTCCCAGCGACCGTTGTAAAGCATAGGTCGCAAATCGAAGCGACGATCGTCAGGACTATAGCCCTCAGCATGATAGGCAGGGGTGAGGGTGGTCATCTTGTGACGATTGATGCCGTAGTAGAAGAAGAAGCGCTTGACCTTGTCTGCAATTTCTTTGCCTGATAATTTGAATTCGGGAGGTGATTGAGTGGGTGACTGGAGTGGTGTGCCATCCATTTCGTCTAGGGGGAGTACGGGACGTCCCCACTCGTGGAGGAGTTTTTGGTACATGCCGTAGGGTCCAAGATGACTTAAGTTGCGGAGACGTGCAAACACGGAAAGTTCTTCGTAGGTCATACCCATTTCCACTTCGTCCGATTGGGTGGCCTCTTCAGTGAAGGGAATCAATTCGGCGGATGGTACAGCTAATAGGAAATCGGCTAAGCACTCAATTCTATAGGTGCGGTGGTAGTATTGGATAAATTTCTTGAGGTTGGTTTTACCAATGGATCCGATGGGGTTCAAATCGGCAGCTGAACAGTCATACTTAGTGAAGTAACCACGTAGTGCTTCGTCAACGTTACTACTACCGAGTACTAGGAGACCTCCAGTCTTTCCACGAACCCAGGGGAGCAATTGGGCGAGCATGTAGCCAATAACCATACGCAGACGTGCTTGAACGTTCTGGAGGGCCAAATTTTCAGCATCAGTACCACCATGAATCTTATATTGGGGTACTTTGCCAGTGATCAATTGGAAGAGTGCAAGCACAGCTTGGACGACAGCGTCTATATTGATATCCAAGTGATAAGATCCGATCTCTTGGGCCAAAGCTTTAGCTCTATTGCGAGTTTCTGTGCCAGAATTGGAAGTACCCATGTAGCAAGTGTGGAAAACTCTGTTACAGAATTCTTGAGCATCTTCAGGAACGTAAGGATCATCAACTGGTAAGCCTGCAATTCTTCTAGCGTCAGCAATTACTTTGACATTACCAGCTCTAGATGCATTGACTACTTGACGACACATTGAGTGAACAATCAAAGCTGTAGCACAACTGTCGGCACCTCCACTCAGTGGGAGGAAGAAGCCACTGGTGCGGGAACGACGCAAATAATCCCACAACCAACATGCTGGTCCTCTTGCAATTTCTTCCTCAAATGGCAAGAATCTGGGAGGTCTTGGGACAGTGGGTATGGGCCATGCGCCATTTTTGTAGGGCTCGGAGTGAGTAAGCTCAAAGTCGACGTGTATGAGAGGATAGATGGGTGATCTAGAGGCTTGAAGCCCTCTGCTGATAATTCCAGCTCTATAGGCGCGAATATCTTCCAAATCGACAGTTGCAAAAATCATTTCGACATCTTCCAAGGAAAATTGAGATCCTTGGGAGAGAATTTGACCATTAACACAGATCATTGAGCTACCATCGTAGTAAACTTGATCACCGTCACATCCTTTTTGATTTCCGTACATGTAAATACCTCCTGTTTTAGTAGTGGCTTCTTTAATGAGCTCGACACGACGATGAAGTTTTCTCAACTCGTGATGACTAGCACTACCGTTCAAGAAAATTTCAGCACCGTCCAAACCCATGTTGATGTGTGGACTTTGAGGGGTAAATAATTCTTCACAAGTTTCAATAGCAACACAAGTGTCCGCAGTTCTGAGTAACGCGTCACCAAATGGTACAGTCGATTGACCAGTGACCTTGCGAATAGAAGGAGGGAGAGGAAAGTCTTCAATGTAGTGAGGTCTCGACCAAGGAGTAAACCATCTCAATTCACGATGAAGTCCATCATTAGCCAACCACTGTTTAGGACGAATAAACAAAATCTTAGAGTTATGTATGAATACTCTACAGTTGTAGGTACATGACTTGTGCAATACAGGCCTACACCAAATCATTAGCACAGCATTTTTGAAACTTTTTTTTATATTTTACATGCCCACGTCCACCAGAATATCCTTAGTCAAATCCGATTTCAACAATTTTTCAATACTCTCCCAACTGTGGTTAATAGTATCCGCTAGACAAATTTAATAACGACCAATTTAAATTTTACTGTTTTGTTTACCTTCTAAAAAGTGGTCCTGGCAGCTATAGCCCCTATATAAAATAATAAATATATATGTATTTCACTTTAAAATATTTGTAATTATATTTACGTGATTTCAAGTTCAGGTCCAGTTCTCAATTTAGCACCTTTCTGCTTCGCTAATTGGATAGACTCGACAATGCGATTATAGTTGCCTTCAAAGTCCAAACTCCATTGATTCAAACTGCATGTTGCAATGGTTACGTAATTTGCCATATTTTTATATTTTTATTTGATTTAATGGTCACTTAATTGGAGGATGATGGATTGACATCCTTTTATAATTAATTTTTGTGTGATAAATTGATTATGGGTGCGACAATAGGGATGTCAAAATCGGATGTATTTAGCTATTCATGTCAAAATTTTATAAATAAAATTAACGATATAATCAAAAATATAACTTTCAACGAATATTCCGTAAAATCTGGCTGTTTTTTGCTCAATACAAATCACAAGTACCTAATGAAATAGAATAATTGGTTAAAAATTTCCTTTTTGGTTGAATCATATGACATTTCACAATTTATGCAAATTGATAGTTAGAATGACTGACATAGTGTCATTCGTTTTTTTAGCATGTATTACTTGTCGAAACTAGCTAAAATGTCAAACTTTCATATAATTGTACTACCAATAGCATATAATCGAACCATCACCAATAATTTATTCTATATAGATTTTTTTTAAAATAATGTAAAATCTTGAATGTATCGATAAAACTTGCCTAATTGGCCATACTACTAAAAATTGAACAAAAATTTTCTAAGAATATTTATTTCTAAATACCGATTCATAGATCGATAGTTGCCTTTTCTTTAAACTTTTTGACAGAGCGATCTGCCGGTCTTCCTACGAGCTGAGGGCCAAACAATTCGTAAGTACAATTGTCAAAGCGTAATTGAAATACACAATTGGATTTAGATATGGCTAATAGAAATTGTTAATATACAGCATTATAGAAATATTAATTAAAATTACTCAATAGACGGTTGTCAGGCGTTAAAATTTTGAAAATATTTTTAAATTCCTGTAGAACAATTCCTGATTGATTGACGAGCGTATGATTTTTAGATTTAACAACTATAAGTAATATACTATTGATATTTGTTGTTATCAAGGGAATGGTTGGTAGGAGGTTACCTGTTAGGATGCTGCCGTGGAGATCAGCTTTCAACAAATGTTCAGCAAATAACTGTGGACTCTGAGTGCCTTTAAGTTCTTGAATATATTGAAGCCATAAGTGGTTCAAATTCAATAATACCTCATAGCTAATCAACATATTATTAAACATTATTCAATTAACTCCTTAAAAATGCGATTACTTCAAAGATTTTGCATCCAACTCAAAGCATTTTGACTCTCTCTTCAGCCTACGAGTAATTGGATTGTTTCGATTTTGACTCCTCTTCAATTTCCTATCCGTAATCTCACTCAACTTCTTCTGTTGTTTAGGTTGACTTAAAAATAGGGTCTTGTTTTGCAACTTTTCGACGAATATCGCATCACCAACTGCAGAGTCTTGAACTGTTGTAGAAATATAATTCTTGACAAAATTTTGATTTTCAATTGGTGTTTTTAAATCATCCTATATTATTAGTAAATAATCTAAAAATAAATTTTTGAATTTGGAGAAATACTTGAATAGATTCATGTTTTAAAAATTTTTCATTTAATGTTGACGATAGGCTATTTTCTGCCATTTTTGGGTTATTATAATGATGGTTTTTTTTAAATTTATATTCTTAAAATTGGTGAATTTTGGACCCGTTGGAATTTATCAAATATCCCGTTTGGTTCTGTAATTATGGGATATGATTGTGATCTCATAAACTTATTTTTATATTTCAGGAGATGGATTGGTTATAAATAAAATTTAATATCATGACTAAATATGAGATTTTATTACAATGCAAGATTCTATCCAGTAATAAATACGTGTAGCTACATATTATATACTTAATAATACAATATTCACAAACAATATCCTAAATCTCTTTGAAAGGATGAACATCCAATAAAGACGTCAAAGAAAGCCTGGAGCTTGAAGGAGACGGAAAGGGTTCTGGCTCGCCATTGTTGAAGAGACAAGGTCTGAATTCAGGGTCTTTGTCCATAATGCTAAACAGATTGAATTAAACAGTGTGAAATATGAAATTATGTTCTAATACCTGGAATTTTTAAATTTTTCAATCAGTGCTGCTTTTCCTTGGACTTTAGCATAGGCTAAATCACATAATTTTTCAGAATTGAAATTGGGCCTAAATCTTACGATTAATATTAAGTTCAAGTATAAAGGTTTGAAATAAAATTACCATTTTTTACCAACGAAGTGATGAATAAAATAAATTACAGCACTATAAGCAGTGTCTAATAAATATACATTCCAAAATAAACTACTATTTAACTACTTACTCCAAATTAGTAAAGTTAATAAAAGCGTAACCCACATTACATAAATTTTTAAAATCAATTCTCAGGTATAAGAAATCAAAATTGCCATATAATTTTTGATTTAAGAGTTCAATCAACATTTTCTATATCGAATGATTAGTAAATTTTAAATCATTTTGTATTTGAAATACCTGGTTGTACTTGTTGGGAATGTTTTTTATCATAAATGTTGTTCTTGTATCTTGTTCTAATTGAAATTAGTTAGATTTCGAATGATAATAATTAGCATTGCTTACTTTCAATAACTCTGATGGTATCAGAGAGTTTCCAATTAATTTGTGAAGTAGGTTTAGTCGTATTGGTTTGAATGACGATTTGATCCGTATTGGTTTGAGTATCATGAATCAATGTATTGGACAACATAGTTTCACGTATAGCAAGTTTCCAATCTAAAATAACTTGCTCTAAATCGCAGCAGCATACTTGAATCTTTAAAGAATATTAGAAAAAGAGTAGGGAGAGAAATAGAGATAAAATTAGCAATACCTTTGGAAATTTAATTTCAATGAATTCAATAGCCCTTGCTAACACTCTCAAATCAGAAAATTCGCATAAAATTACCATTTTTCCATCTTCTTGATAGCATTGATCCAATATGGTTAATTCTCCGAGTTGAATTAAAGTTTCCTAATAATGAAAAGAATTAAAAATATTTGTTAATATTTGAGTATAAATTAGCTACCTTGAGGTTTTCAAATCTAGTTAATGAAATATCCCAGATGACTAGGCCATTACCTAATAAATTGACGATGCGAGAATCGATATAATCATTATGAGCAAGCTAAATGAATGAAGTTAATAAAGAATAAAATAGCAGAGGTATACAGAATTATTACCCATTCTAAATCGGTCCAGGTTGCCAAATAAATTTCACAAGACCAAAACAAAGGACTGGTCATTAAATAATTAAAAATTTTAATAGCTGCAAATTGGTCAAAAATGACTAAAATAAAGTGATTCGATTGAATACGAATTAATTTCGCAATATTATTTTGACACTACAAAGTGATAAATAATGAATAAAAAAAGTTACTACGTGGAAAAGAGACAAATAAATATACCAAAAAGTTAACTAAAAAACAGCAATTCAAATTAATATTTTTCAAACTAATTAATTGAATAATTTTTTCATGTTCAACTTCGTGACTTTTGTCTAAATGATAGTTGTCCGTATTTTGGTTAATAGAGCTCAAAATATTATACGGTTTCAAAGGATTGATCTCTTTCAGACTGTCACCACGCGTAGTACATAGCATTATAGTCACAATAATACACAATCAAAAATTGTCTGTTAAAATCAAAAATGAAAAGATTTTTCCACAATCAAAATTGGGATTAGATTATAAACAAAACATAGTTTGAGTTCACTCAGCGCTTATATATATACTATCAAACCTTAAATTTTTTGATTAAATCACCATGTTATCATTATTTGATTGAAAAAAAAACTTAAGACTCAATACTATATATATAATTTTGAATTCATGAATTATCAAAAAAATGTGTTAAATTTAATATTGAATCCGAAAGAGAGGCAATTTTGAAACATAATTATAAAAAAGAATAATTCGTAATAATGACCACATTTTTAACAAATAATATTAACAATTATCAGTGTACGAATTATATATGATATCATGATGATAAGAATCGTGATTCAGAGGTATTATAATTTTTTAATAAATGAAAGGATAAGGAAACTTACCTAATATAGAACATATATAATTCATTACAATTATTCAGTTTTTGAGTTGAAAATAAAAGTAATGTTGAATAAAAAAGAATAATAAAAATTAGCGAGTCTACATTTTATTTATACTGTTTTTTATTCATTTTGATAAATACTAAATGCTAAATGCTACTAACCATTAAGTTATTAATTGAAGATCCCTCATCTAATAACCTTTAAATTTCTATCTTGATAGATTTCTATCAGTAGTTAACAAATATAGTTATATGAAGTAATGCTATGTAAAAGTTTACAATCATTATCCAATGAAAATGAGCCGAGTTAAAAGTAAAAAGAAATTGTAATATGTGATAGAGTTTATTTGAAATCTAAGACTAATTTAGTGAATTAAAAAAGCTTAATAAATTTTTCATCCAATTGACAATCATAATTAAAGATAAATGCCAATTTCATCATTTTTTTGTAATTTTAAAAATATCTCACCCTAATCCCATAAATTCAATAAAAGGATTTTTCAACATAAATAGTGGTACTATTGGGCTAATTAGTATTAATTATATTCAATTAAAATATGATATAAAATATAATATTATAATGACACCAAAGGAATTACACCAATATTTAGTTAACATAAGCGGAGATGATAGCCATTTTGGTCAGCTCTTAGGTACCTAAATATTCGTTTACATATCAAATTTAATAATCAATTTTCCTAATTTTATTAGAATTATATATAATTCAAAATATCAACAAGTGGTTATCAATTTTAACTTCAGATTTATTACAAGTTCAAAACAATGAAAGCAGTCATGTAAACATCAAGCTGTCCCAAATAAAATCTATTATTAATTAATTCATTTTTAGATCGAAATATGTAAAAATTATTTAAAATTTGAATCTCGGTTATATAATTTTATTAATACAGAATTTGAGAAATTAATAACTGAGGAGTAAATATAAACATTTTTTAGACTACATTATCATTAATATTAATCTTTTATTAGCTCTAAAATTGATAAATCTCGATCCAAATTTGAAGAATTGGCAAAATATCAATTAAACATAAATATTCACTATACCAACCCTTCATTAACTCAGAGGATATTAGAATCTACATTACATTTAATAATATTTGATGAGTCTATTGATTCAAACGAATTGCAAAGACTCAAATTAATCATTCAAGACCTCATAAGATATCATTTATTGCAATTAAATGATTTAAATAAGATACTACAATCTACATTTTATAATTATTTAAATTTGAATTATAGACATAAAATTGATAAATATTGTTATGAAAGTTTCATGAATTTTGTAAAATCAATTGAAGAGCATTGGTTTATTAAAGGTAAATTAATATTCTATATATTTTGAATAGTGGTAATTATCTGTTTTTTTGAAACTGTTAGATTTTAATTTAAATTTTCAAGCTATGAAACATTATTGCAAAAAGATTTATATTGAGATGAAGTAATATCAATTTTAAATTTTTTTAATACTCTATTAATTATTTATATAAGATGTTTAGAACTTTATGAAATGAGTGATGGATTCCCTAATACTAAAAGTAGCGTAGATGAATTGAATGAATTGTTGGATGATGAATTTATTCACCACTTCATACAATCCCAAGTGAAATTATTTAAGAATTGTATTGGTCTCATTAATTGGACCACTTTGGACACTTGGAACTTTACATTGAAATGGATTCAATGTAATTGGGGTCATTCAAAATATTTTCAATTCGTTATATCAAGCATTTGGCCAATAATAAGGACAAAGCTAGTGTAATATTATTAATCATATCTTGATATTATTTCTTTGATGTTTAATTCATTGATTTAGACTGAGAAAAGATTTTTTACCATTAGTTGTCAGTCAATTTGTTACCAAAAACGAAGATTCTATTGTTTGGAATGAGTTAAAGCGACTCGCTACTGTTACTCCCATTCAACGTGACTGGTTTCAGAAAATAGTTGACGAGGTTGGATGGTTACCCAAATTTCCCAATACGACATCTATACCTATGAATTTGGTTCAAGAATCTATAGTTGGTAAATATCTCAGAAATAGTAATATAGTTATAGCTAGGTGCTCAATTCCATACTAGATCAGCCATTAATCCCATCCAATCGACAAGATTTAATTCATCTAATTTTTGATTTGTTTCCAACTAAAGAGCCTCTAGTAAAAGAATTACAAGATCAATTTGAATTAAAATTACTCAAGGTGGGCAATTCTGAAGTGAGCTGGAGCGAAGTCGATCAATTGGTAAATATCAACCAAATGTAATATTAATATATAAAAATTAATTTGAAATAACTTACAGACAAATATATTTGTGATGGTCAAAGAATATATCGAAGATCAAAGTCCGGAATTAATCAATTGTATCAATGTGATGATTAAAGATTTAATCAATTCAAGAAAAGTCAATTTGCTTATTAAAGAAATGACTAATAATGTAGGTAATTGATTTTAATGTTGAATTAATGCTAATTACAATCTTTTAGCAATCTAAGGTCAATGCAATGCTGAAGTCTTGCCACTATTGGCCTAAACCTTCCAAATCAGCGAATATCAACCTACCATCCACCCTATCCGATCATTTGGAAAATTATTCTAAAAGCTATCAAATAATCCAGCGAAATGTAGCTTTGAATTTTCAACCTCAATATTCCACAGTTGATGTCGAAATTGAAATAGATAGCGTCGTCCAAACTGTTAAATTGGGATGGTTGAGTTATACTGTGCTTCACTGCTTTGAAAATTTGAAAGATCAATGTAATTTTATTAGTTGTATTATCAACTATATCTAATTGTTATTTAGGTGGAATAAATCTCAACCAAATTCACCAGTTAACTAATTTGGATCTTGATATGATTGTTAACCAGTTGAACATCTTAATGGAATTGAAATTAATCCACTATAACTTTGATACGAACCTAGCATTTCCAGGGCCATCTCAAGATCCAGAGTACTATAACACTCCTAGATCAATTCCTCTGCCCAAAATTGATGATGAAATTCACGAACGATACAGTACAGAAGAAATAGCCAAGAACGAACAATACACCAAACGATACTTCAACTACATCCAAATGTTCCTCAGGTCACAAGGCCCCACTCTCACTGGAGAAGAACTCTATAACAAACTCAAAAAATTCATCATTCCAGCATCCAACTTCCAACTCAGTCGAGAGGAATTCGAAAATTTTTTAATCTATCTAAGTTTGTTAAATCCTAAAAAATTGAAAGTTGGTAATGGTCATATGTTTGAATTGGCTTAACTCATTATAATTATTGGGATAATATATTTATTTTATTACATAAGATTTTGACCAATTTGTTATTTGAAATATTTATTGATGTTTATCTAAGGAAATTATGCCTTAATCGAAATTTATTATATTTTGAATAATTAACAAAATGACTCATAAGCAGAATCGATTACTTAATTTAGATGTCAATTTTAATATTGAAATATTTTTTGGAAATATATCCGCTGAATACTATGTTAAAAGAAATAGCTCAATTTGATAATTTAAACAATTCAGATGAACTCAAACTCAAAGCTCAGTATTTCCCATCTAATCGAAATAAAAAACTCAAAATTCCAAAAACAATTTTAATTATGAAAATCACCTTGAATAAGTTGTAGAATGTGATCATTAATGTATTTTACAATATTAAACTTTACAATGGTTTTCAAAAATTCTAAAATTACTCAAGAATCAAAAATTCGCTCAAATTCAATTCGAGATATAAATCTAGTTGAATGATAAACTAGTAATTGGATCTTGATACCAATCATCCCAACACTCAATCTAGTTGCATTTAACCAGTATCAACTTAAATATAATTCAAAGATGTTGCTTTCTAATTGAACTTCTTTACACAGTCATAATATTATATTTAAAAAATAATCTATAAATCTTTCAGGAATGATACTATGGGAAAATCTAATTCATCATCCAAATATTGAGTTTAATTATTAATATCTATAGATAGTTATTCATTAGAGAGTTATGTATCAATTAATTCTAAGTTTTCTAAGTTTTTTGTCAAATATAATATTCGTTTAATAGTTCATCTATAATAGAACAAATATAATTGAAAATAATATTAATGTTTTTATCTCAATAAACCATAAATAAAATTGTTAATAAAATTTACAACGTTTTTCAAATTGTATAAAATAACTGAAACTAATATTATAATAATTATAGTTTAATTAGTGATAATATTTATTTTTTTATAATTAAAATGTTATGTTAAATTAAATAAAATTGAATTGTTGAGGGAACACAGTATTTGTTTATCATACTTCAAAATAGATTCTAAATATATATATTATATAATGGTTTATTCATAATTTTTAATAGTTGAAAATTTATCTATGTTTGTACTCATCCTCAAATAGATAAGTATTCTTACTGTAAAACACATCATCTCTCCTCCAGGTAAATTTCTTTTAGATACACGACTTGGTGCAGTTAATTGTAAACTTAAAACTAAGGTTTCAAGCTAATTTAATAATTTGTAAATTATTCACTTTATTCCAAATTATTAAATCAAAAATTAGTTTTTAAAGTATCAATTTTATTATTTTCAAACAATTAAAATTTTATATAAAACACTTGATTGAATCTTTTACCCATAGTATTGGGAATTATATCATATTATCCAAGTTCATTTCCAATTTTAGTCTAATATGGGAATTATAAATAAACTAGTGATTGTTTATAAAAACACTTTAATCAATGGATTAAATTTATAACACTTATGGTACTTATAATTTTATAATATATTTAATATTTAGAAACCCATTACTATAACTTTGGTCAAATATATTCATTTAAAATAAAAATAATTCTGAATAAAATATGGTTAGAACAATAATTAAATTAATATTAAAAAAATTAAATAAATCATTTTTTAAAATACTTTATTAATTGCATATTATTAATAATAAATATATTCTTGAATTACTATTATTAATAATTATTTAAAATATATTAAAAAAACCTTATATATTTCAAAGTCATGAAATTATTTCTCATAATTATAAAATTAAAATAATTATTAACTATGATTTTTATGATAGTTTCTTCCAAAATATAAAATAATATAGGATTTTATAATATTTAATATCTAGTTTCTAAATTAAATTTTTTTCATTAATGATTTATTTTTTTCTTATTTTATTTTACTTAAGAAAATATAATTTAATTAATTGAACTTAATATTAATATAGAATTTATTATAAAATATTTTCTAATTTAAGTAATATCTTTTAAATTTAAATTATATTTTAATGTTAGTAATTTATAGTTAATATATATATATATATATTATAATATTATGATTAAACTATAAAAATTTAAATTAAATGATATTATATTATTGATTATAAAAATTTTACTTTATTTGAAAATTTATAAAAAAAATATTAAATTTAAATTATAGAAATTTTTTATAGTGATAATTTTTTTAAATAATATTCATATATAGAATGCTTTAATATATATTAATTTAAAAATTTTATTATTATAATAAATTAAATTATATTTAGACTTAAAATAATTACAAAGGATATAATTATCAAGTTTAACGATTTATTATTGATTAATTTGAATTTTTATAAAATTAATTTCATTAATTATTAAATCAATTATATTAATTAAAATCTAGATATTTCCTTATGATCTTATTAACCTTTTTATTATTATATCGTAATTATCATTAAATTATATATTATATTCAATTCTATTTATAAATCTTGAAAAAAATGCTTTAATTATAAGTAAAATAAATTTATTTAAAGATAATTTAAATATAATCAATATTGAAGCGGATTTATTATCCAATTTTATAAAAAGTAATTTTGTATAAATAAATCAGATATAATTTAAAATATTATAACTTTTTTATTTTAATCTTAATACAATATTAGATGATAATCATTAATGTAATAATATATCTTATTGATTATATATATAATATAGATTTTTGAAATAAATTCAATAAAAATAAAATAAAGAAAAATCAAATAATTTTAAATTTTTTTAGTTAAATAAAAAGGATTTATTAGAAGATCATATTAAGCAAAGTATCCTATATCAACTAATAATAAAAATTTCAAAATAATGACTGGTGGCAAAGAGTTTTCAAAAAATAATATTGCCAACTAATTTTATCAACTCAAAGCTGGAAAATCTAAAAAAAAGACTTATCTTATTCAAGTCAACTAATTTTATAACTAATTGAAGAAATATAATTTAAATTAAGAAATATATATAATATTATTTATATATCTTAAAAAAAGGCTAGAACAGATATTATTTTTAAATATATATTTTATCATTATTTTAATAATAGAAAATGAAATATTGATTATAATGCTATAAGTATAAGTATTTTTTTAATTAAAAATTAAATCAAAAATAAAGTAATATAGCTAATATAAATTTATTTTATTATATCATTTAACTAATAACACTAAAAATTATTATTTGAAATAAATTATAAACCCCAATATATAATCTATTTTCAAGAAATAAATAGAATATTTAGCTTAAAAAATCATAATCATTATTATAAATCCTAAAACAGAATTTATAATAAAAATTAAATTTTATTACCTTGAATTTAAAATAATGGGAAATTTTTTAGATTCTAATTTTTTAAAAATAATATTGGATAAAAATAAATAAATATATATAAAATAAATAAAAAGCTATTTATTTTTAAATGATATATATATTATAATTTTTTGATTAAAAAATTAAATTTTTAAAATTAATTATTTAATTTAATTATATTTGAATTAAATAATAATCACCAAATGTTTTTTATTTTAATATTAGTAAAACTTAATCATAAACTCTTTAAAATTTTTAAAATTTTTTAATAACTTTTAGTAATAAAATATTATCTAAATTAACTTTTTATTACTAGGTAAATTATTTTAAAATTAAAAAAAAACTATCTAAAACCTGTTAAAATTTAAAAGATTAACTTTAATTATTATTTTTTTAATAATTAATAGAGTGAAAAAATATATTGAAAAATATTTTAATATTAATTTTTTAAATATTTTTTTATATATTAAAGTTTAAACTTAAATTAATTAATAAAATATATAATAGGTATCTTATAATTTAACCAAAGCTTATAAATACTACAGTAGCTATTATTTAATAAAACTTATTAAAATACTATAAGAAACTTAAACTTTAACAGTGAATAATTATAATTGATGAATTTTAAATCCTTTTATATAATTTTTTATTAAAATACAAATCAAAATGCTGGAATAAGTTAAATTAACTCTTTTTACAAATTTTTTTCAATAAATATTTTGTTAATAAGTAAAAATTGATAATTAAAATAAATTTTAATAATATATGTTATTTTTATTTAATTTTCAAAAATAAATCTATTAATAATAAGCTTTATATTATTTTTATAAATAAAATTATTTTTAATTTGTAAAATCAATATAAACAAAGAAAACTTATTATTTTATATAATGATTATAATATATATATTAAAAATTATAAATAATTTATTAATTAAAAAACTAGAAAAAACTATCTAACTAGTATATTTTTAAAATTATAACTTATATGATTATAGTTATTTTAAGTAATTAAAAAACTAGCTTATAAGGAAAAAATTTCTATAAAAGAATTTAATTAGTTTAAAAAATATAAAACTTTAGTTTTTAATAAAAAGAATTAATTTTTAAATGTTAAAAATTTATTAAAAATATAAAAGTTATTAA
>JNEM01015457.1:0-13758 GCA_000697335.1 Conidiobolus incongruus B7586
TTTTATAAATATTAATAATATTTTGATAATTTTTGAGTTAAATATAAATATAATTTTTTTTAAATATATTATTAATTTATATATTTGTTGTATTTTTATATGAAATTTTATAAATATAGGTCATATTTAGAAAAATACCCAAAATATAATTTAATAAATTATTTATTAAACCTATTTTTTAATATATTAAGATTATAGATTAAAAAGTTTATTATTAAGATATTATAGCAAAATATCCAAAAAAACTTATTTTCTTTTTATCTTTATTATTTTTGGGCTTAAATAGTTTCTTAAATAAATATTATAGGATTTGAATATAATTTAATAAAGAAAACAAAATAAACAAAAAGTATCCTTTAATTATAAATTAACAAAGCCAACTTAAATTAAAGTTAATATTGGTTTAATAATTATAATAGAATAAATAATTAAATATAAAATATAACATTATTTTTTTTTAAAATAATTCAGTTTCTTATCAGTTATATTTATATTATATTATGTTATCCTTATAATTTTGTTTTAATTAATTCTAATATATTTTTTTTAAGATAATATATAGTTTTTTATCAATTATATTATATATAACATTTGATTTTACTAATAAAATAAATTAGGTCCATTATATTTCTGATATATTTTCTTTTTTCTTTTTATATTTAGTAATCTAATATAACTATTAATTTTATATTTTAGCTTAATAATTTTATTATCTTTTTATAATTATAATTTCTTAAATATTTAATTCTTTTTATATTCCTATTAATTTAAATAATATTTTAATTTTAATAAAGATTTAGTTTATATATTATCTAAAATCAAACAAACCCTCTAATAATTATAGTTCTTATTTATATAATATTTCAAAATGTGATATTTGATTTAATTAGGGAGTTATTTGGTATATAAAAAATATTTTATTAATTTTTTGTTCCTAATTTTTAAAATAGTTAATTGATAATTTTTCTAAATATTTATATAATATTTTATTAAATCTTTTTATTTTATTATTAGTTTAAGAATAATATACAAATATAAATTAATATTTTACTTGAAGTTTCTTGATAAATATTCTTATAATATCACAATTGAATTAACGACTTCTATCAGTTGTAGTGATTTTTAAAAGTCTAAAATTTAAGCTAATATAGGTGTAAATAAATTTAGCAATTATTTTTATAATTTGTGTTTTATATAATATAGTTATTAATTAATAAGATTAATATTCTGTTATAATTAGTATATATTGATTATTATAAGTTAAAGGTTTAAAAATTTTGATAAAGTTTAATATAATTTGTTTAAATAATTTATTATTTACTATATATCTCAATAAGGATGTTTCTATATTTTTATCAAATATTTAATATATATAATATTTAGCAATAGTTTCTTAAAATATTTTATTAATTTTTAACTATCAAAAATAATTCTGGACTTAATATAATATGGCTATAATACCATAATAAGCTTTATTTATATAGAATATTTTAGTTAATTCTTCTTGATAATATTGTTTTAACATTATTTATATTTGTTTTCTTGGTTTTTTAGCTAAATTATTATTATATATTAAATATCTTTTACACTGATTTTAAAATTATAAAAAGGTTTTGTATATTAGAAACTTTGGTTTTTTTATATTTTAATATCTAGTATATCTTGAATATATAAGGTTTATAATCTATTTTAATAAGGTTTTCAACTATCATTATAGTTTCAATTAATTATTTGCTTAATATATTTGCTAATATATTATTTTTAATTAATTTATACTCTATTTTAAAATTATAAAACTATAATATTTATAATTAACAAATATATTAAATTATTAAATTTATTACCTTGAGATATTGTTCAAATAAAGCATAATCTGTTTAGATTTTGAAATATTGTTTAAATAAATAAAGTCTGAAATATTCTATCACTAAAATAACTATATATGTTCTTTTATAAACTATTTTGTAATTCAATTTAATTTTATTAAATTTTTTAGAATAATAGCTAAAAACTAATTGTTTTATTACTTAAATATAATTAGGTAAGTATAACACTAACTCTTTAATTTAAAGCATCTGTTTGTAAAATAAATTCAAAATTAAAATTCAATAATAAAAGAATAAAAGTAAATATTAATATATTAAAAAATTGATAAAAATTCTTTTTAGCTTATTTATTAAAATTAAAGATATTTTTTAATTTTAATTAACTTAGTTAAAAATTAAGCTATTTTAGAAATATTCTTAATAAAATATTAATAATAATTAATAAAATTTAAGAATATTTTTATTTCTTTAGTATCTTTAAGTTTAAGTTAATTTTTGATTTATTATATCTTAAAGGGATTAGTTTCTAATTCTTTGTTATTAATAATATATTTTAAATAATTAATTAAATCATATATAAAATAATATTTTTTATGGTTAATATATAATTGATGATTTTTTAATTATGTTAATACTATTTAAATATATATTAAGTGATCCTCTTTATTATAACTATAAATTATGATATTGTTTAAATAAACAAAAATAAAGTTATATAAAAATTCCATTATTATATTATTTATTATTGATTAAAATATTGTTAGTATATTTAATAAACCAAAAGATATTATTTTAAAAATAAAATAATTAATATAAAAATTAAATCCTATTAATGGAATTAATTTTATATTTATTAGTATTTATTAATAACTTGAAAATTAATCTAATATAATGACAATGATAGTTTTATTTAAAGAATCAAGCAATTCATTCATTTTAGATAATGGAAAAATATTCTTAATAATAAAATTACTTAATTCTTTAAAATCAATATACACTAACCTGCAAAAGTGAGTTATAAAATCAAAAATATATATATTTTAATTAATAACTAAAACAATTGTATATATTAGATTACTTGAAACTATAATATATAATTAAGGTATATTATTTAATAATAGATAAATATATTTAGATATATTTAGTAAACTATTAGCAAAAATATTAACCTTTAATATTTAACCAAGGTGAGTTATAAATTTGTGGGTTTTTGAGATAAAGGGATATATTTAACAATATATAACCATATCTTTTTTCTCTCTTTGTTATTATTTTATATAATATTTTACAGATATATTAAATTTTTTTTATTAGTATTATTATACCTAAATCCCTCTCTAAAAAAATCTACTTGTGTATTAATCAACTTTATAAAGAAGGTAAATCAACTTGTGATATTGCTAGAATTACTAGTGTTAGCTAGTTTACTATAGTTAAAGCTGTTAAGAATAGCAATAAAGAAACATTTAAACTTAAACTTAAGTGTGCTAAAATCATAAATGAACATGATGAGAAGTATATCTATAGGTTGGTTAATATAGGCAAGTGTGGTACTGCTGTAGAAATACAGCAGGAACTGTGAGACTATATAAGAATATTAGTTAGCACTGATACTATTATATGTGCTTTATATTAGCATAGATACCACTTACACCTCAAGAAAAAACACCCCCAACTAAAGAAATCCCATTGTAAAGCTAAACAAGAGTTTGAATGTTGCCACTGATATTAAACTAAAACTAATTAGAGTAAGGTTATTTAGTCTAATGAAACAAAAATATACCTTAGTGGATCTAATAAAAAAGCTAGATGCTTTAGAAAAGATGTAGAACTACTTTGTGACCATCATGTTAATTTTACCCAAAAGTATAGTGGTAGGTTAATTATTATTTGGGGATGTATGTTATCTTCAGGTGTAGGGTATCTTTATAAAGTTAATAGGGGAATTAATACTGAGATGTACTAAAGTATTCTAAACAATGAATTGAAAAAAACCATTGAATAATATAGGTTAAACAAATCTGATGTTATTTTCCAGCAAGATAATGCCTCTTACTATACTATAGCTTCTACTACCAAATAGCTTAAAAATAACAAGATAATAGTTATAAAGTGGCTTCTTTAATCTTTTAACTTTAATCTAATTAAACACCTTTAGGATCAGTTAAAAAAAGCTATTAAAGCTTTCCCCCCAGTAAAAAATTTAGATCAACTTTAAAAATATGTTCAAGAAGCATAGAACAAGATTAACCCTTCTTAGTATAAAAAGTTAGTTGATTCTATACCCCACAAACTTAAAGAAGTTAGAAAAGCTCAAGGTAGATACACTAGGTTTTAATTTTTTTTTATCACCAAAAACCTGCAAATTTATGACTCACCTTAGGTAAAATTTAAGGGTTTATATTTTAGCCAATTAATAGCTAAATATCATCATTTAATGATATATATAACTAATAAATATAATAGATTTTAATTATTTAATTTAAGTTTATTTCATTAAATATTAATCAAGTTATTAGTAAAAATATAGGTGTTTTTGATTTTATGACTCATTTTTGCAGGTTAGTGTATAATTTTATTTCCATCTTTTTAAAAATTAAAATTATTTGAAATATCTATAATAAATTT
The DNA here is from genome assembly GCA_000697335.1 of Conidiobolus incongruus B7586. NCBI lineage: Eukaryota > Fungi > Entomophthoromycota > Entomophthoromycetes > Entomophthorales > Conidiobolaceae > Conidiobolus > Conidiobolus incongruus. The sequence goes on from JNEM01015457.1 coordinate 4,455, forward strand.
AATTCTTGAATAATATCATTATCTAACATAAATTATAATTTTTCCTTTAGTTATTTTAATTTTGTTTTTAAAAATAATCTTATTTTCTGTTTGATAAAAGTTATGTTTTTATTGATTAACTTAATATAATAAGTGATTGCTATAGTTTTCTTTATTTTTTTTAATATTAATATATAAAATATTTGGGAATTTATTTAAGAAATGAATAATAGAGTTTTTATTAATAAAAGTTTTTATATCAATTAAATCTATTTTATTATTGATTAAAAGAACTATTTTAGTTAAAATAATTGACTTAAGTTATAAAATTATAAGGTATTTAAGTTTTTTTAAATTGATTTTTAGTTATTATTTCTATAGATTTTTCCTTATTATCTTATTTTATCTATATTATTTAAAAAGGATAATTAACTATAGCATATGTTTTATTTTATTAGATATAACCAAGAATATAAGATAAATTAAAGTTATTTACTATTAAGAATTTACTTTGATAATAATATTATAAACTTGAATATTTACCTCTATTATCTTATTAGTTTTTTTTATAATGTTATTTATAACTATTAATAATATATTAAATAAAATTACTTATTTCTATAAATTTATTGCTTTTATAACTTAACTATATATTATATTAGATTTGCCATTAAAATTAATAAAGGTTATAACTTTTATCCTATTTATATAATATTAAATTAAAGGGTAACTTGTAAGTTTACTAAACTCAAGAAAAGTATAATTAGTAAAGCTTAAATTTTAATCTTATCTTCTTATAACTAGGATTATTAATAAAATAACTTTAATAATCTTAAGTTATTTAAATTTTTCATATATTAATTGTATAATTTTTTCAACTTTTAAAAATAAATAAGGTTTATTAAAGTTATGAATAAAAATTATTTTATTTTTACTAATAAAGTTTAAATTAATTATTCCTTTATTAATATCAAAAGTCTTTTTATTTAATAATTTTAATTATAACATAATTTTTAAATAAATACCTTTTAAAGATATAATTACTAATTTTGTTTTAATTATAGTTTTTAAATATATTAGTATTAGGACAACTTCTATTATTATGAAATTTATCCTAATATTATTTTTAAAATTAAATCTTAAAATAATTATCTTTCAATTTATCTTAATAAATTAAATTTTTGGTGGTTTATATTTTTCTTAAAATATTTTAATTATTATTTGTTTAAATTATTTTTTAGTTATTTTTTATTATTGATTTATTAATTTAAATAAGCTAGTATAAATTCTTAGTAATAATACTATTAATTATATTAAAAAAACATTATATTTTAAATTCAATATACTTTTAAAGATTTTTCTAGCTTTACCCTTAAGTAGGTTTATATTATATTCTTAAAACTATTTTACAATATCATTTACAATATTTCTATTTTATTACTATTAATATTATTAATCAACTAAAACCTTGTTATTATTATAAATAACTATTATCTATATTACCCAAGCTAAATTACAAATCAACCTTTAACAAAACAAATTTTACATAATAATGTTTAAAAATCACTAATATAATAATTAATAATAGATTGATAATATATTTTATATTTTAAAATAAACCTTTATATCTAATTACTAACTAATTCATATAAATACCCCTTTAGTTAAAGGTTATATTTTAAGTAAAACATCTAATATTAATAAATAAATTAATATTTAGTATAAACTAATTATTTTAAGAATTACCTATAGTTATATTAAATAAAGAAATAATAATATTGAATTAGTTATATAATAATTTATCCATTAGTAAAATTAATGAAATTTTAGATAACTTTCTTATATTTCTATTAAGCTTATACTTAACTTTATACTGTTGTTTATTTGTATAAACTAATGTAATTAAAGTATTAAAACTAACTTTTAGAATTAAAATTAATATTTACTATAGAATATTAACTATATTGATAGTATTTTATATGTGTAATATCTTTAACAAATATTATAGTTGGTTTTTTAAACTTAAGCTTAATAGTTATTTATTTAAATTTAATAGTTTATTCTACTTTATTCTATAAAAGTTAAGTATAAAAATATCTTCAATAACTATTATCATCATAATATATTAGTTATTAGTTTATTGTTATATCTTAATAATAATTCTTATACTTTTAATAATATAATTAATCTTAAAACCTTTAGCTAAATATATTACAAGAAGAAAAAAAAGAATCAATCATATGTTATTATCAATAACTATATTAAATTATCAAATATTTTAATATAACAACAATGGCAATCAATTTATAATAGTATTATATTTAATAAGATATTATTTAAAAATTAAATTAAAACTAATAAGTATATATAATAACTTAAATAATTTATTAACTTAAATAATTAAAATTATCTTGTAAATTCAGTTAAAGTTAACTTAATAAAAAACTCATTTTAAAAAAAATATACAAATAGGTTAAACTTATATTAAACTAAAAATTAAAACCAATAAACAATTTTTAAGAATTTAAAAAAAGATTTAATATTTTTTTAATATAAGAAACTTATTAGAGAAAGTTAATATTTAAGTAAAAAGATATACCTAAAGAATTAAAGAACTTATCTATAAGTATATATTAAAATTTATGATAGTTTTTAAAAACTACTCTTTATCATCATTAATTAAAAACATATATTTTATTAATAATTTATTACTATATTTAAAGGAGAAACTAGTTAAAACCATAAATAATAGTATATTAGAAACTATAATTAAACAAGTAATAACTTTAGAAAAAAAACATTTTAACAAATACCAATTAAGGTTATATACCAAGATTATAACTTTAACTAAAGACAACAACTAAACATTCTTCTAACAAGAATTAAACAAGAGGCTAACACTAAACTTATGTTTAATATAAGTTAAACCCAAACATAGAAAAGTTAATTATAGGTTTAATAATGAAAACCTAGTAGTTAACTAACCTATCAATTTAAATTCAAATACTATTATTATTAACTAAATTAATTAACACAATAGCTAATTATTAACTATTATTTTAGATTAAACAACTTTTTTAGCCTCTTATATATTTATTAACATTAAAATCAATGAAGTTAATTTGTATTATTTAATTAATACTAATAGGCTAAAATATTATATATTAAGAATACTAGCTAATAACTATAATTTCAAATATAAAACAAATAGCACTAAATATAATGTTATCTCAATAAATAATAAAATAGTTAATAATAGTAACTTGATAACTAGCTTAATTAATGTTTGTATTAGTAAAATTAAAATTCTAGTTTAATTTTATTTAATAGAATCACTAATTCTTATTATACTCAAGATATAATTTTTTAACTAATTAACCTTATATATTAATTTTAAGTTATAATAAATTATGTTTCATTTAAATTACTCACTATCATTTAATATACCTTTCTTAGAAATAAAATCAGAGAAATTATACCTTATAGCTAAATTTAAATTATTTAATATTTGAGAATAGTATAATAAATTTAAAAAAATATTTTTATAATACTTTGCTAGTAAATTACCTGATTATTTAGATATAAATCATATTATCTACTTAATTAAAGAAAATTTACCACATAACTCTATAATATATTTAATAACTTAAGAATAAAGTAATTACTTGAAAAAATACCTTAAAAAGTACCTCAAAAAAGATTAATATATTATTTATTATCTTTTATTAGTATTTTAATTCTTTTTGTAAAAAAGAAAGATAACACTTAGAGAATTTATTATAATTATAAAAAACTCAATAACTTAACCATCAAAGATAATTTCCCTTTATCTTTAATTACTAAATTATTAAACAGAGTTAAATATAGTAAAATATATACCTGACTAGATTTTTACAACACTTACTATTTTATCTATATTTACATAAGTAATAAGTAAAAACCTATTTTCAAATATTATTATAATTTATTTAAATAGTTAGTTATACCCTTTAGGTTAACTAACACACCTATAACATTTTAATATTATATTATAAAAATACTCTCTCTATACCTAAACTTGCTTGTTATAATAAATCTTAATAATATTTTAATATATAGTAAATTATTAGATAATTATAATAAATATATTAGATAAGTATTTTAAACTCTTTAAGAAAATTATTTATATGTGAAATTAAAAAAACAAATTTTATATTATTTTTACAATATTCTTAAGTTATAAAACTATTCCTACAAATATCTTAATTAAATTTAAAAAAATTAAAGATATTATAAATTAGAGAATTTTTCTAAATAAAAAAAGTTTAAAGTTTCTTTAAAATAACTAACTTCTCAAGAATATTTATATTAAACTTTAATAATATAATATTACCATTAACAAAATTAACTTAAAAATAACAAGTATTTGATTAGAATCTAAACACTCTATTTGCTTTTGAATAACTTATTTATTTACTAATTTATATACCTATTTTAAGTTACTTAAACTATCTACTTCTATATAAGTTATTCACTAATATATCAGATTTTATAATTAAAGTAGTATTCAAATAAAGCAAGAAACTTATTAGATACTTTTTAAGAAAATTTATTCTATATGAATATAATTATGAAATTTATAATAAAGAACTATTAAGCATTGTTAAAGCTTTAGAATATTTTTGAATTTATATTTTATCTTTTTAATACCTAATTATTATCTACTCTAATTATAAAAACCTTAAGTATTTTATCATAATAAAGTTATTAAACACTTAATAAGTTTAATAGAGTTTAACTTTATTATAATATAACTTTAGAATTAAACATATTTCAAGGTTAAAAAATCTTATTATTGATAGCTTTAGTAAAAATCTAAATCATTTAATTACAACCAATAAACTTAGATAAATCAATTAAAAAACTTTGTTGAATATTAATAATTTGTATACTTTTTTATAATTAGAAATATTACATTAAGAAATGATATCTAAAATTAAAAAATCTATAAAAATAAACAAACTTACAAAAAATATATTAAAACTCATTTGTAATAATTTTATTAAAAGATATAAAAAGATTAATGGATTAATATACTAAAATCACATGACTATAGTTTTTAATGAAAAGAATAAGTAATCTATCTTTAAACATTGCTATAATAAAATTATAGTGGGAAATGATAAAATTGCTAAAATAATTAAATTGGTGACAAAACAATTTACTTAACTAAAATTAAAACAAAAAGTCACAAAATATATCAACAAATGTGCCTTATATAATATTAACAAGTTAAATAATTAAATACCTAAAGGGAGTTTATAATTATTACTTATTCTATTAAAATATTTTTATTCAATATCAATAGATTTTATAACCTTGTTTTTAATATCTAAAGTATATAATATAATACTTGTTATTATAGGTTATTTAACAAAGATAACTTAATTTATCTTATGCTAAAATAATATTACTATATTAAACTTAAGAAATTTATTTGTGGATAATTATTTTAAATAGTTTAAAACAATAATAAATATTATAGGTAATTGTAACAAACTATTCACTAATTTATATTAGGAAGACTTTACTAAATCAATTAATGCTAAGCTTTAACTTTCTTCTAATTATTACTTTTAAACAAATAAGCAAATAGAAAGAACAAATCAGGTTTTTAAATAATATCTTAAATATTATATAATTTATCAACAAAATAATTAGATAGAATTATTACCACTAGCTAAGATTTCTTATAATAACTTTTACCACAGATTAATTAAATTAAGTCTTTTTGTGGCTTTAACTAGCTATAACCCTTTTTTCTAAACTAATAAAATTAGCTTAACTTTTCTTAAGTTAAACAAACATTTAAAACTATTAAAATTTCAACATAATATATTAATTAAAACATTACAACAAGTTTAAAAAAATTATAAACTAACCTTTAACTCTAAATCTTCTAAAAATTTAAATATTGATTTATTTAAACAGTTAGTTTATATTAACACAAGAAATTTAAAACTAATGAGATTATCAAGGAAATTTAACACTAAATATATTAGTTGATTTTTTAATTAATAATAAAATTAACAATGCTACCTATCAAATTAAATTACTTAAATCCTTGAAAATATACAATGTTTTCTACTTTTCTTAATCAAAGCTAACTTTAAATAATACAAAAAATCTCCTCTCAAATCCACCTGGTTTAAAAGAAAACATTCAAGATAAATATAAAATTAAAGAAATTATTAACAAAAAAATTAAATACAAAGAAAAACATTATTTAGTATATTAGAAAAGATATCTAGTTGCTAAAAGATAATAAGTTAAAGCTAAGAATATTAATGCTTTTAATTTAATAACTAAATTCCTCAATAAAACTTAAAATTTAAATTAAAAGGGGAAGATATTATATTCCTAAAACTATTTTACAATATCACTTATAATATTTTAATTTCATTACTATTAATATTAGTAATTAATTAAAACCCTATTATTATTATTATTAATTATTATCTACACTACCTAAATTGAATTATAAATCAACCCTTAACAAAATAAATTTTATACAATGATGCTTAAAAATCAATAATATAATAATTAATAATAAATTAATAATATATCTTATAACTTAAAATAAATCTTTATATTTAATTACTAATTAATTTATATAAATACTCCTTTATTTAAAAGTTATACTTTAAATAGAACATCTAATATTATTAAATAAATTAATATTTAGTATAAACTAATTATTTTAACAATTACCTATAGTTATATTAAATTAAGAAATAATAATATAGAATTAATTATATAATAATTTATTTATTAGTAAAATTAATAAGGTTTTAAATAACTTTTTTATGCTTTTGTTAGATTTATACTTAACTTTATATTATTATTTATTTATATAAACTAATATAGTTAAAGCACTAGGATTAACTTTTAAAATTAGGATTGGTATTTATTATAGAATATTAACTATATTGATAGTATTTTATATATGTAATAATTTTAACAAATATCATAATTGGCTTTTAAAACTTAAGCTCAATATTTATTCATTTAAGCTTAATAATTTAGTTTCTTTTATATTCTCTATTTTTTTGAATTTTCTTTTTAGTTTTTTTCACTAGTTTTTCTATTTATAAATTTAAAAATCTTTTATATTCTTCCTCAAATATTAAAATATTTTTAATATTTGTTTTGTTAATTATTTAATTTCTTTTTTAATCTTTTTAAAATTTAAATATATTTGAAATAACTAATAAAATAGCTTGTAGATTAATTTTAGATATTAACTAATAATATAAGTTATTAAAAGAAGTTAATTATTAGTTAGTTATGCTTTAACTTATAATTGTTATTTATATCTTTAAAATATTAATTATATTAGAAGATTTATTCAGTTTCTTTGATTGATATAATTGTTTTTTATTTTCTTTGTTAATAATTTCTTTTTAAGTTTAGTTATCAATGGTTATTTAATCTATCTTAGTATTTTATGTATTTCCTCTAATATTTCTTATTTATATTTAAGATCCATTTTATCTTTATTATTAGAATTTAAATTACTAGTGTTATATTTAAAGTTATTAAATTCTTTAATATTTATCTTATTATTAATTAAAATAATTAATGATATTTAATATTAAACAAAATTAACTTTATTATCTATAAGTAAAAATAGTTTTATCTCTTCATTATTTATAATATTTAATTGTTAGTTATATTTATAATTTATTTATATTATTATTATTATTTAATAATCTTTAAATATTATATAGTTATAATATACTAACTTATAAAAATAAGTTATAAAATCACAAACACTTATATTTTTACTAATAGCTTGATTAATATTTAATAAAATAAACTAAAATGAAATAATTAAAATTTATTATATTAAATAATAATATATATTATTAAATAATAATATTTAATTATTAATTAATTAAAATATAAACCTTTAAATTTTACTTAAGATAAGTTATAAATTTATAGGCTTTTGGTGATAAAAAAAATTAAAACTTAATAAATCTATTTTTAATTTTTTCAACTTCTTTAAGTTTATAGGGTAAAAAATTAATTAACTTCTTATATTAAAAAAAGTTCATCTTGTTTTATATCTCTTAAACATATTTTTAGAATTGATTTAAATTTTGTACTAAAGGAAAACTTTAATAGCTCTTTTTAATTAATCCTAAAGATATTTAATTAAATTAAAAAAATTAAAAAAGCTATTTTATAACTATTAACTTGTTATTTTTAAGCTATTTAGTAATAAAAGTTATAAATTTAGCAAAAAACATTATCTTACTAGAAAATAACATTAGATTTATTTAACCTATATTATTTAATAGTTTTTTTAATTTATTATTTAAAATACTTTAATATATCTTAATATTAATTCCCTTATTAACTTTATAAAAGTATCTTATATTTAAAGATATTTTATATCCCTAAATAATAATTAATTTATTATTATACTTTTAGGTAAAATTAACATAATAGTTACAAAATAATTTATTTTTTTTAAAGTATCTAGTTTTTTATTAGATTTACTAAAATATATTTTTGTTTCATTAAACTAAATAACTTTACTTTAATTAATATTAGTTTAATATTAATGATGATATTTAAGCTCCTACTTAACTTTATAATAAGATTTATTTAATTAAAGGTATTTTTTCTTAAAATGGAAATAGTATCTATATTAATATAAAACATATATAATAATATTAATATTAATTAATATTTTTATAAAGTTTTATAATTCCTGTTATATTTTAATAATAGTATTATACTTGCTTATATTAACTAACCTATAAATATACTTCTTATTATGTTTATCTATAATTTTAACATACTTAAGTTTAAGTTTAAATATGCTTTTATTATTATTCTTAATAACTTTAACTATAGTAAACTAGCAAATATTAATAATTCTAGCAATATCATTAGTTGATTTATCTTCTTTATAAAGTTAATTAATACATAAATAGATTTTTTTAGAAAAAGATTTAAGTATAATAATACTAATAAAAAAATTCAATATATTTAAAAAATATTATATAAAATAATAATAAAAAAAGAAAAAAGATATGGTTATATATTGTTAAATATATCCCCTTATCTTAAAAACCTGTAAATTTATAACTTACAATAGTTAAATATTAAAGGTTAATATTTTTGCTAATAATTTACTAAATACATCTAAATATATTTATTTATTATCAAATAATATATCTTAATTATATATGATAGTTTCAAGTTATCTAATATATATAATTGTTTTAATTATTAATTAAAATATATATATTTTTGATTTTATAACTCATTT
>JNEM01015459.1:0-35381 GCA_000697335.1 Conidiobolus incongruus B7586
TACTTAAGTGAAATATATAGGCATAAGTATGCACGGATGAGTAACAGTGAGGTCACTCAGACGTGGACTGGTAAAATGTTGATAAGGCCTAATTTGGTTAATCAGGTACTTAATAGTGAATTGGAGTGAAGAAAGGTATCAATTAGGTAGCAATCGTCACATGTACTATAAGCTGATATGGCCGAGTGGTCCAAGGCGGGTGACTTAAGATCCCCTCCCGGTAACGTGGCGTGAGTTCGAACCTCACTGTCAGCAATATTTTTTAATATATTTTGAATTTTAAGTCATTTGATATCTTAACAAAATTCAATTTTTTACATATATTAATCATTCTTAATTCCTCTTTAACCATCGTATTTGTCTGCATTATTTTTTATATTGAATTTGATCCAAATTTAATGATACTATATTGCCGCTATATCATGTTACAACCAATATATACACCTATATCCCGGAATTATTTCATAATCTAAATTATTAAAAATTAATAAATCTAAATTTATGATCTATATTATATTAATGAATTATATCCTGAATATATGTATGAATTAACCAATAAAATGAATGACCAAAAATCAAAATCCCATAAGATAAAAAATAGCTTAAAATTTAACAAGTACTAAATTAAAGAGTCAATAAGATTACAAATAAGTCAGTAAACAAATAACTTGTTACAAAATGCCAGAAATTCAATTAGATCAACAGTTTATCGACGCCTGTCTACTATTCCTATACGATCAAAAGATCCCATTCCCAAACGCTTATAAAATATTGGCAAAGGCCTACGGTAAAGAGAAGATTAATAGACAGAATGCTAGATACTCTTATACTCAGTATGAGAAGGGAAAACGTGCTCTGAAGCATAATAATTTTGGTGGCAAGTCAAACAATAAGAAGGTGTCGGATTCCGATTTTTTAAAAGTGATACAAGATGAGCCAAGGCTCACTATTAAGGATATTGCTAGTAAGATTGGGATGGATAGGAGTCAGGTTTCAAGGAGACTGAAGAAATTAAAAGTCACTAGAGAGGGAGGCATTTGGGTCATGCGGGACCATGATGAATAAATATTTGGTATTAAGATTTCTTTTTAATATATTGTATATATTGTATATACTTTATATACTGTTAATTTTTTATTTTTGGATAATTTGAAAAGTATAATTCATATATTTTTCAAACGCTAAACCCATATTAATCAGAACTAAATTAATACAGCTCGATTGGATCTTTGATTTAAAAGATATATGATACACCACAATAAAGAGCTATATTAATTTATTTACTATTATATACAAAAATATTTCATTAAATTATTACCTCACTTTTGGAATTTATTTTCTAAAAAGACTGACTTTTTTAACCTTGATAATCCCTCTTCAAAAAGATAGCTAACACATCCTTGGATTTAAATAGCCATGTTGTTTTATGTATAATATCATGAATGATGAAAAATCATTCAAAACAAATATCATTAATTGAATTATATTTTTTATTATAAAATAAGTTATAGAATTTTTATTATACAGATAGTTTATATAGAGGATTAAAATATATATTATTTTTGTTAAGTTTCAAGATAAATGTTAATTGCTATATATTCAAGTATTTTTCAAAAATAATTCTATTTTTAAGAAACTAAAACTATAAAAGTATATCTAGATTTAAAATATAAGATTAAAGATAGCTTTTGTGTGGTATTTATAAATATTTTAAAACAATGAAAACTCAAGACTGCTAATTTTCAAAAAAGTCAATTTTTAAAATTAAACTTGGTCCCATAATTATAATTAACCAAATTCAAACTAACTTTAATAATTCACAGTCATCAAATTGCACACCATATTTAAAAATAGTCCTAAAATTAAAAAAAAACAACATAAACCAGTAACAATAAAAAATGACTCCAAATATACAAGTAGACCGCGAATACATCGACGCGTGCCTATTATTCCAATTCGACCAAGGTATTCCAGTAGGTAAAGCTCGCAAGGCGATATGCGGCTTATACGGAGACGAAGCCCTCAGTATCCAAAATGCAAACTACTCCTACAAGAAATTTCGTCAGGGGAAGCGCAATCTCAAACACAATAACTTCGGAGGTAATGTAAAGAAGGTGGATGATTCCGAGTTCCTTGAATTAATTAAAAAGGACCCAACGATTAAAAGGAAGGAAATTGCCAAGTCATTGGGTATGGATCAAAGTCAGGTTACGAGACGGTTGAAAAAAATGAATGTGGTTAGGGATAAGGAGAATGGGAAGTGGGTTTTACCGTAATTATTTGTCTATTTACTAATAAATTATTATATTTGCTCTGCTAAGCTCTATTAATTTCATTGTAGGTAAAGTATATTTTTACGACCAGTCAAAGTATATTTATATAATTGATTTATAGTTCATTTTTCATTTCCTGAAATTTTAATTATTTAATTTATTGCTTATTTAATTCTTTTGTGACTAGTAATAATATTAGTATTATAAGTGTTCAGACTTAAATTACAATACAACTATTTGTCCAATATATTGTAATAATTAAATAATCCACTTTGAAATTTAACATCTACCACCTCAAATAATATGCGAATTGAAATATATTACATTTTTATGTTCATTAGTTCCAACTATTTTCAAAATATAGAAATATATAAAATCAATATTAATATGATACAATATTATTGAATAATAAATACTTAAATATCATTCGATATATATTAATTATGTATTAATATGTGTTTACTTGAACTTTAGACATATATAATAAAAATAATCTTTATCAATTAATCAAAATCAATATCGCTAAGAAATTAATTAAATTTAAAAATGAGCAACATAAATATTACTTTATCAAAGTCCTCTTAATCTCTATTTGAAAAAATAGATATTTTCAAAAATATTAATAAAGTGTATTATAGTAAAATCAGATAATTCGTTTAATACCAACATTGAAATTCATTTTAAAAAAATCAAATTTTAAATATAAAAACTAAAAACATTTTATTCTAATTAATAACTGAAATAAAGATTAGTTTATATAATATTGAAGTATTATACAAACTTATATATTCAAGTTATAATATTTCTTGTGATTTAATATTTTTTTAATTGGAACTAAATAACTCTAGCCAATAAAATCAAAAAAGGGAGAAGTATATTAACTTTATTGGATAGATCTATTTAATTAATAATTATTCAATCATATTAAATATTACAACTAAATTTAGAAATTCAAAGGTCATTTTGACTTGTTGATCTAAAAATTTCACATATTTTGTCCCATAAGTTGAAAAAGAGGATTATATATAAGATCATATTGAACGCGTTTGTCAAGAATGAGGGTTAGGAATGGAAAAAACATTCAAAATTAATCTCCATTTTTAGCTCTTTCAACTTACTTTACAGATTTATTTTTATATTCTATAGACCATGTCAAATAGAAGAAATCAATCTAATAGTCGTAGAACTGTCAAAGGTCCTACATCCGCTTTGACTACTTTCTTGCAAGAGAGAGGTATTACTACTTCTAATTTGGGGAACGGATATACCCCTAGGTCTGATCGTAGAAGACCTGATAGAGTCGAAACAGTTACTGAAGCAGCTGCTGAAGAAGACAATATACCTGTTACTACTCAACTTGTAACAAACTCTAATGATAGCGAACCTCAAGCTGAAGAGGAGGAAGCTCCCATTGTAGAAACTGTCAGTGTGCGAGTGACGCGTAGTGCAAGCGCTAGAGCTGCTAAGGAGCAACAAGAAACTTCTAAACCTTCTAAGGCTTCCGCCTCATCTAGTAAAAAGAATACTAAGAAACGCAAGGGAAAGCGCGACGACTCAGATTCAGACTCAGATTTTGAACTAGACATTACGCCCGCTTCAAACCACCCTAAAGCCCATTTCTCTTCTAAGAATCGCGGTCCAGGCATCCAATTGTGTGTCCGATGCGGTTGTAGGTTTATGCCTACCTCCAGCTGCAAGTACAATGTGGAGAGTAGTGGTTACTTATGCCTTGGATGCTCTAATCAAGATGTCAACAAGCCTCAACACCGAGTAAATCAGAGACTTCTAAAAAAAATCAAGCGTGAAAGTAAATTGAAGACTGGATGTGATTGGTTCGAAGATAATCTCGTCCCCAGACTTGAAGAACTTTGCATTCAGGTATATGATACATAAAAGCTTCTACAATCGGTCACTAAACTTTCATAGACTGCTTGTGAAAACATTGCGGAAATCAATACTCTTGAGGGAATTGGTGATTACATGTTAGAAAAAATCTCTCGAATTCTGTCCAAGCATCGCAAGATCAATTCAGAAGTGCTCGAACTCTTCCTTCAACCTGACATGAGCTATCTCTGTCTATTTGATTGTGCCAGTAATAATTACATTCACTTTAATATTACTAATTGATTCTAAATTTTGGCTTTAGAGTTAACACAACCCGATATTGCGAAAATTGCTCAGAAGTGCAGCAAGTTAGAAACTTTGAAACTGTACTTTTGTGGTAGAATGAATGATCCTCTAACTTATCTATTTTCCAATAGCTTCTCACATCTTACTGAGCTACTTCTTCACGGTGCTTTTTTGGTAACTGAAGACGGATTCTCTAAATTATTTGAAGGTCTTGGCCCCAAGTTGGACAAGTTGAGCATTCAGCAAGCTCCTTTGTTCAACATTCAAAGTATGGAATCTCTTGTTACCAATTGCCGCGGATTGTCATTCCTTGAATTATCACACTGTGAGGCAATTGACAAAGAATGCATTTTGTTATTATCTAAGGGTCCCAATCACGGTAAAGGACATGCTAAATCCTCTAGCGTTAAGAAAGAAGCGGACGACCAGCAAATTACAAGTGCTTGGTTGTGTAATCTTACATACCTTAATCTATCATATTTGCACACTGATCTTGATGATTCTGGCATTCTCCCTGTACTCCCAGTTATTGGCAGTGGTCTCGAAACTTTAAAGTTAAATGGATGGACCAAACTCACCGATGAAGCTATTACTAAAGGTATAGAACCCTGCTGTAAGTCACTCATCGAGCTATCTCTCGAAGGTGCTGAAGAGATTACTCCCGAAGGCTGGTGCCATTTATTCAATTCAAAACTTGCAAGTTGTGGAACTGTCTCTGGCTTCCATCATCTCAACTTAGCAAATTGTAGCATTGAGAATGATGACAAAGTCTTATTATCCATTCTACGCCAAAACAGCGAGACACTCCAATCACTCAATGTTAGTGGTTGGGATAGCTTGACACATGAAGGTATCAAACAAGCATTTACTCAATATCCACCGATCAATCTTACCAGTCTCAACTTCTCATGGTGTCGCGAGATGTCCGATCCTCTCGCCGAACTTATCGTCAATGTTACAGATAACTTGCAAGAGATGAGTGTCTGGGGCTGTCACAAGATTACATCTTGGTTTAAGGGTAGTCATGGACTTAAGATTGTGGGCAGAGAATGTGATACACTTTAATTTTTTATTATTGATTATGAAATAGTTGACTTATGAGTTGTCTTTTTTGAACTTTATTATAGTAAATAAATATGATATTTTATGTTTATTATTAGTTTTTTCTCTTAATTTTGGTGTGAAATTTATCTTATTTAAAATTATTGAATTTTTGTAAAATTTAAATATTTTACTAGAGTTATTAATTATAGATTAAAGAAGTTTAAGTATTCGAATATAATTATATTCATGAATGAATTATTTTCATTATAAAAAGAAGCTAAAATTGTAATTAAATTAGGTTATTTTCTAAATATTAAATATAACTACAAACTATATACAAATAAATAGTTATTTATGACAATTGCTATATAGATGGAATAATTAAAATAATTCATTTACCAATTTCTAATTAAATTCAATATTGTTAATTTTATATTTAAGTAGCCTTTAATAAATCTACTAATAAAAAATTAAGAAAATTTAAATTTTATATAAATAATCTATTGTTGATGTCTAGCCTTCAACGTTGGAGGAGGAATAGATTTGGTAGCAACCTTATTCCAGATAACGTTAGCAGGAGTTTCGGTAGGGATCTTCATTTGTTTGGGGAATAATAAAGAATGGTTAGGA
Source organism: Conidiobolus incongruus B7586 (assembly GCA_000697335.1). Classification (NCBI taxonomy): domain Eukaryota; kingdom Fungi; phylum Entomophthoromycota; class Entomophthoromycetes; order Entomophthorales; family Conidiobolaceae; genus Conidiobolus; species Conidiobolus incongruus. The sequence continues at coordinate 6,078 of JNEM01015459.1, forward strand.
ACTTGAGAGTTTTTATAGAGCTCAGGACTTAATTGCTCTAAGAGGGTAGCAGCATCCCTCATACGTTGATATTTAATATTTAAATTTTCTTGGTGTTTGGCACGCTTTTCACTACTATATAACTTCCAAGCTTGCTCAATAATTTCGTGACGTTGAACTTCTTCATCGCTCAAAGGTTTAACGGGACGTAAAGGAGCATCGAATAAAGATTTTCTAATAATATCATTACGAGTGTCTTGAGGATATACATTGGTCTTAACTTTACCAGCATAAGTACGGATTTGAGTTCTTGTTAAACTCTTCTTAATTAAGTTAATTGATTGATATTTCATTTTTAAAGATTATGATTATTATTATTTTTTTTATATTGGTAAATATAGGAATGAAGAAAATTTTATTAGACCTAAGGACGAATAAAAGCGATATTTCGCAGAATATATTGATCCGTAACTTGTGGGATCCACCCAAAGATACGGTTCCAGAGTTAAGGGTTTTGTTTGTATTGGGAGTTATTGGGGATGTAGTAATAACAGTATACTCAAGAGTGGGAGGGGATTGTAAATGGAATTATGGGGTATGGAATGGTGTTAGCAGTTTAAGGACTTACTAAGGTCCTTGGTAAATATAAATTAGAGAAAAATCATTTATTTATAATATTGTATCAACTGAATTGTGGGATCAAAGATTTTAATTTAGATTTAATTTGGTAATCAATTTAATCATCATTTTTATATTATATATTTATAAATATTGGGTATTGAGTATAAAAAGATTAGTTTATGCTATTCAATTCATATATATATACATATATATATAAGATAATTTTTTGATTTTCTAATTATGTTATTTCAGCATATAGTCAATAACTATCAACATTTATTCAACTAAAAATTTAAAAAATTTATTTTATTAGTCAATCTTGAAGTTAATTGTATTCAATACAAAATATACAAAAAAATGATGACTATTTATTCTCAACGTATTAATGATATTAAGATTAGAAATATGATTGTTTTATACTAAATTATTAAAATAAAAAATTACTGTATAAAATATAAAATTTCATAGATTTAACTAGTATAAGTCGAATATAAATTATTGATTTATTAATATTTATTGTCCAAAGATTTGTAGTATATAGTTGCTAATTAAATTCACATATTTAAAACTAAAAATTTAATTTGATGATCTCGCTCAGATTCGAACTGAGGACCGTCTGTGTGTTAGACAGACGTGATAACCAACTACACCACGAGACCTTGACTCGAACTACAAACCTTGAAATTCAAATGTAACCATTTAATAACTTTAATTTATTTTTTTCTTATAGCAATTCATTTTAACTACTCACAAAATTAATACAAGGTTTTTCCTTTTTCTATTATTTGAAATTTCTCTTACTTTAATACTTATCTTCACACCATGTCAATGTTAAATTATATATCATATTGACATTATCCTCTCTGTTCATTATATTCTAAATACTTCGAGCATTACAATTTAAACATATCTTCAAATACTGATGTTTTATGATAAATTGTAAAAATATTAAAAATATATAAAATATATTTCAATCTATTACAAAATCTTTTTTTCATTGTAAATTATCGAATTGGGAATACAGAATGTATTATAATAATAATTCTATATTTTGAAATTAGAACTAAAAATAATATATATATATATATATAGTAATACTATCAACTACTGTGATCAAGTCCAATTTTATTAAACCATAATTATAATAATGAGATTTTAATAATGAAATGCTGTTTAAGATAATATAGTATATATAATAACATTAGAATAATTATTATTTATTTCATTTAATTATTTAATATAATATTTTTGAATATTACAGTATCGTTGATAATTGAAAAAAATATTTTAAATTACTATATTTATTAAATTCTATAAAATTATTTAAATCAAAAAATATCTATTACGATATAATGTTTAAAAATTATATTAATATAACTGTTAATTTGGACAATTTTTTAAATTTATAATTTTATAATAATTATTTTTAAATTACTAAATAATATTGATATATATAAAGTATAATTAAATATGTATATATTTAAGTTGCTGAGAGTTTCAAAATTAGAGTTTTAATTGAGTTGAATTAAAATTTTATATATAGTGAACTTTATTGATTTGTTGATTTTATTTTTAATCCTTATATAATAAAAAATATGCTTTTGATATAAAAATACTAATTCTAATAATTATTTAAAGAAGGAAAATATATTGATTTGTATTGAGGTACAAAATAACATTATTACTCAAGAGTTATATCAAGTAGCATTGAATTATTTTTATATCTATTTTTTCAAATAGAATTTTCAATATTAAATCAATTTAATGATTATATAAAATTTACAATTTTATTTGAATTTTAAAAAAAATTAAAAAAGTTATATTAATTTAAAAAAAATAATTTTTTATATCTCCTTTTTTATAATATATTAATAGTTTATGTTTTCATTCTCTAAACAGAATCCAATTTAAGTCTAATATATTTTCATTACAATGTTTTGAGAAGTGCGCAAATATACTGATTGAGAAAATAGAATATTCTTTTAATATTGGGCCATTAATTTAATATAATTTTAATTAGTCTTTTATATAAAATCAGCTTAAATTGTGCTTTGATTTATGATAATATTCAAATATACATTTAAATAGTTTCACTGAATTACAGTGAAAATTTGTGCAATTCAGAATTTTTTCAATGATGAATAATACATGTAATTTGATATAAAATTGTTTTTTGCAAGTTGATGTTGATTTAATATTAATGATACCTATGCTATCTGACAAATTTTTTAAATTTTCTTCCAGATTATCAAAGTCTATTCTATCTACTACTCTGATAATTCTGAAAAATAATAGGGGTTAAAATTATATAAATTGGAGAGATAATTGATATTCCTGTACAAATAACCAATTAATATAATTATTATAAATTTGACAACTTCAAATCTCCAATGTATAGATTTGAAAAAGCTTGAAGCATTATCATTCATTTGCTTTGGTTAATACAAACACATCAAAATTCGCAGTCAAATAATTATATTTTAAGGATAGGATTAGTAATTAAAAAAATCTAAAGATTGACATAATTGATACCTGATAAATTAAACAAATAGATTCCAATTTCAGAATAATAGTAAATATTATATTGAAAAATATTTGTTTATAGTTCTAAGATATAATGAGTTTGGGTTTTTACAATCATTAAATAATTAATACAAATAATATTTATTAGTTTAAGATTTTATATTAATAATTCGAATTATTGATTACATTTAATTAATAAAAATAAATTATAAAAAATGCACAAAATTAATGATATATAAGTTAAATACTTAATATTTAATATCAATTGAACAAATATATTCTTACATTAATATATAAGGATAAAGGGTAATGCAAATCAGTACCAGTATGAATATATAATATAACTTAATTAGCGATATTAAAATTCGTTTTAAGAATTTAAAAAGAATTGGTAGAATTCTATTTTGCACAGCATTCAAAATATCACGTGTACATTATTATATTAAGAAAATCAATGTTATTATTATTATGATTAATTAATTATTTATTTATTTGAAAAATGCATTTGAAATACATAAAATTTTATATATTTTTTATTTTTATTAAAATGATACTTATATTAGTCTTGAATATGATTGATGAAAATGTATATAATGCTATAATTTCCCTATTTTCGCAAATCACCAATTATTTTTAAATAATGAAATTAATTAACTATTCTATTTTAATACTAACAATTAAAGTATTTTGCCAAAAACTTACTTTTACAATTATTACCAATAGCCCAAATTTGAAACTTAATACTACTAATTCTGCTATAACTACTACCAATGAATGTCCTTCTATCAAAAGGAAAGGACGTTATAGATAAGGAGCTTGTAGTGATGCAGTCTCTAAATACTTTGGATACAATATGGTTATGACAGCCATTGTACTACTGGGGTTGTGTACACTTTAATTATTTTATAAGCTTGATTTCAAAATAATTATAAATTCATGAAATGTATTTATTATATAATGCTATTAGAAGGTTTGATTGTATATATTTTAAGCCTATATTGTAATAAATATATTAATACAAACATATATTAAATGATAAAATTTGAGCATTATGATTTATATATTTTAAATATTTGCTATTAACTATACGAATAATAAAATAGTTGATTGAATTTGGTTTTTAAAATTTTTTAAGTATATTTTACAAAAAATTAAAAGGTAATATATTATTTAATAATTTGATTATAATAAATTATTTTTCATTTTAATTAATCAGTAATTAATTTGAATTAATTATCATTATTGTTAATTTATCAGATATTCATCGAATTTATATTGAAAAGTGAGCAATATTTTGATAATTTATATTTAAATAAAATATCAATAATTTTTGATATTATCTATTAAATAATAAACATTTTAACTTTTTATTATTTTTGAAGATTATGTCATTTTAATTATAGATAAGAAAATTTTAACACTTGGCACCTTTTTCACCGAGTCAAAATTTTGTTTTATCTAATTAATGAATATAAAATTAAACCAAAGTATTGATATTAAGATTTATTATGTATATTCTGCTTATATTTAAAATTGTATGATATTTTAGAATTTATCAATAATTAAAATAGGTTGGTATATAATGTTCTATAGATGAATATTAAAATCAATACATCAAGTGGAATAAATCCATATATTTTGATAGGATGAAATCTATTAATTAAATTCTGTATAATGTGATACAATGGAAATTAGCTTGGTATTAATTAAATATTTATGAACTTAAAAGTATATTTTAATTTTATATTATATATTAATTAAATATTTTTTGTTTCATTGATAAATCAGATTTAACTATCAAATTTAATTAATGTTGCTTTATATACTATATACATAGCATTATAATGTATCATCAATATTTAATCTTTCAACATTTTAATTAATTTATAGCAGTTTTTAAATACTGGTTAAAATTAATTATCACGCTATGTGAATAAAAATAAGTTGATTTATTCATATATAAAATCAAACTTATTTTGAAACTTTTTAAATAGAATCTTCAATGTGGATAAAACTGGGTACATTTAAAGAATTTGTACAATAAAATTATATTTGATCCCCTAATATTGTAACAATTGTCATAATTAAATCATTCTATGTACCACAAAATGTCAGATCAGTTATTCTTTATCTTTCAAAAAAAAATCGTCAATTATTTATATTAATTAATGAATGATTGCACAAATTGAATTCGGGTTGACATTAATGGGTTTTTTTAATGGATCACTACATGATATTGGATATTTAAAGAGTGGTTAGATCAGAATCTTTCGTCATTCTTAATTTATCAAAATGAAATTAGTCAACGCTTCTATTTTGCTATTTGCTCTTCAAATTTTCGCTCAAGAAGATAAAACTACTAGCAAAGAGGTATCTACCAGTAATGAAGAAAATCCTACTCCCACCAAGGAAGTTACAACCATTACTAAGCCTACTTCAACTAAAGATTCAGACTCTGAATCCAAAACCACTGAAGCCACCAAAACTACTAAACCTACCTCTTCAAAAGAAACTTCTGATGAACCTACTACTAAGGAAAAGGAAATCAGCTCTGAAGAGAGCAGCACCAAACCCACTAGCACCGATAAAAACACCAAGACCAAAGCTACATCTACTGCTACCACTACCACCACCACTTCTAGATCTATATACACTCCCCCTAGTGACAGCAACGCTGTCGCCCAATATTTTACCTCCAACAAGATGTTGTTAGCTCTTGCTGTCGTCGGATTGAGTTCTCTTTAATTTTTTTTATTAATTAGTTAGCATATTTTCAGTCATTATTTCTTTTAATGGGGCATAGGTTAATTAATCAATAATGACAATAATATATCATCAATTATAATTTATTTTTAAATATTTAAGTAATAAAAATTTTTTAAAATTATAATATTTTATATTTTAATTATATTTATTAATTCATAAAAAAATTTTTTTATATTATTTTATTAACTATTAAATTATTAATAATTCTCTATTTTAATAATTTATTATACCAAAGAATTTTTTTTTCAATTTAATATAAAAATAGATTTTAATTAGGAGTTTTCGAATTTAAAATTAATATCGGGGAAATAGCAAATTTGAGTTTATATATAATAATTTTTATATTAATATTTTAGTATATTAAAATTTTAAGTGGTTTAATTTACATTTTGAATTTACTTAGTAATAATCTGATATTAGCATTAATATAAGAAAATAAAATTTAATATCATTAAACAAGATTTTGACCAATAAGTTAATATTTTTGAAAAATGTATTTTGAATTTTGAATAACTTGGTCATATCTATACTCTTCAAATGAAATAAGCCTACTAATTCTCAACTAATGTACTTTGTAATTGAATTTTTCCATTATTAGTATTTTATCAGTTAAAAATTTTGTATATTTTTGCTTATATTTCATATGCCATAATATCTATTTCAGAAAATAGTCATCTAAACAATGATAATATTACATTGGATACAAAAAAAGTATTTATTTAATAATATAAGTCATTATTCTAATCAAATTGAATCATTTTTTTCTCAATTTTATATCAATTTGCTTAGAATCATAATAAAATACAATTTAATAAATTCGATATATTACAAGATTTAAGGTTAATTTGATAAATTATTTAATTTATATTAAAAAAAGATACTTAGTGATAATTCAGTATTATGAACCAAAAATCATTATTATATCAGAATAATTTATATTAAAATAGTATATTATTAATTATTTTTTTTAAAAAAATATATGTACTCTCTAAATAAGGTAATTAACGATAAAGACAATTTTTTAATTTTTCATATATAAACTAGAGTTTTGCAGTAAATATTTTAAATCATTTATAATATTTGTCAAATAAATAAATATTAAATATATCAGCGTTTTAATGGTTTTTTATATATAGTATATTACAAAAAGAATATTCAAATTATAATATTTAAAATTGTATTATAGCTAGCTTTAAAATGCCAAATGCTGATATTTATCATATTACATTGACAAGCGTAATCAAAAAATCTTAAAACCTAGTAACTATTATCATAGCAAAATTATTCATTGATTGTACTAAAGATGTAAATGAGGATTAGTGATTTTATTTTAGATATATACCAATAATTAAATTATTCAAATTAAAATAATAATTTTTAAGTAAATAATTTGATTTTATATTACTTGAAATTAATTTCTGATAAAAAAAGTAATATAACTTGATAATAACGGTGAATTAACCGAACTTTAAAATTTTTTATTATCAGTATTATGAATAAATTTTACCTTTCTATTGTGGAGCGACAATAAATTAATTAATTCTTGTCAAAAGTTCAATGAGACAAATTTATCAATGAAGAGTTTAGTAATTATGATATTGAAGGAGTTTATTTTACAAATTACGGTGACATGATGAGTAAAATTAAAGCGTAAATTAAACAAATTGTCTCCTTAGTTATTTTGATAAGCGATTTTAGAACCCTTGGCTAAATAATAGTATTCGTTAAAATTATCTATTGTATTAAAGCTATCTTAAATACAGTTATTTATATTGCAAATAATCTAAACTAATAATTATAAAATTTTCAAAATTCGAAATTTAATGGAAATTGAATTAAATAATAATAATTAGTCGAATATGATATTTAATATATATTTCAATTGTTATATAAAATAAATATTTCGAGAGTAATTCTCAATTTATCCAATCTGCGATTTTATTTCCATGTTAATATAAAGAATTAAGGATCTTGCTTCATTGACAAAATATTACTTTATGATCTCACTTTATCCAAATTGTAAACTTAAAAATTGCCAAGATGAAAACAATTCAATTTCAAAATAAATTCTTGAGATTTCGGTAAGTTATTAAATAGATTTACCTTTTGGTTGGTTGTTTTGGCTTTTTCTAGTATATATAATAGAATGAGAAAACTGATAAAAATAATAAACTCAATAGTATATTCGAGATTTAAACAATATGAAATTTATTCATACTTCCGTCTTATTCTTTAGCATTCAAATTTTGTGTCAAGATGTTGATTCATCCTTTAATTTAGTCCACCCTACTCAAGATTTATCCACTCACAGTACTACTGGATCTCCCATTGGAACTGCCACAACTATTACTTAAATTGCTTCCTTGACTGATTCTAGTGGTTCCTCCCAAACCACCAATTCGATTGGTGCTGGCGATGATACGAGCACTGATAACTCTAATTCTTCAGATGGTGTCACAGATTTTGACGATAGTATAAATTTCAGTTTCACCATTTCCAGTGATGATTATACCACAACTGATGGCAGCTCCACCAATAACTCTACTAATTCTAACTCTTCCAATATCACTAGTTCATTATATAGTTCCGCAACCAGTGTTGCAACAATTTCCTCAAGTGATGCAACTTCTGAATTCTTCAGCTCAAGTGCCATGATGTTAACTTTGATTATAATTTGATTAATTTGATAACCTATTTTTATATTTATAAAAAAATTTTAACCTATAACTATTAAGCTTTTTCATGATTTAATATTACCGTGTGGGTTTCTTTTAATGTAAGCATATAAATATATAACTTATATTAGGACAATTATATTTGTAAACAAATAATAAAATTATTTAAAAAGTTAATAAATAATTATGAGAATATTAATTTAATATTCTAGACTTTTAGAATTTAATATTATATTATATTATTTATCTTTCAATGATTACCCATAATATTATATAATTTTCAACTTTGAATAAATTTATATTTCAAATTTTAATTTTATTTAGTTAAATTATATATAAAATAATATTATGATAATTTAATAATTTTAAAAATTTTAATTAATAATATATAAATTATAAATTGAATATTAATAATAAAATTTTATAATACCATATTATATGAATTAATAATAAATAATCAATTTAATTATTGATTTTAATTTTTTTTAATTACTATTAATATTGACATTATTATTATAGAGTTTAAATATAATTTTATAACGAATATATGCTTTTATAACTTAATTAAGTGCTGTTAAGAATTGTTTAATTTTCTCATATACATATTTTTAAAATAATATAATCCTGATATTATTATTCGCTTTGTAAAGACTTAAATTTTAATATCAATATTTATTATTAATAATTGGAATTTTCATCAAACATCAAAGGCTCTGAGATCCTTCAAGTATTTAAAATACTTTTATTGGATTTCTTTGGTACCATAGTTTATGGTGTTAGCACCTAACCAATAATTAGCTTAATTCTTTTAACTATATCTTATATATATTTTCAATTTTAATTAAAGTCAAAAGAAGAATATGCAAGATAATATAATTAAATTTGATGAAATGAATTGGTATTGAGAAGAGTTTTAAAAATAATGTAAACATTTAAATAAATATGACTTTAAATACTACCTTTTATGAACAGTTTTCCCCATCCTATAAAACGGAAACGTTGAAAATAAAATATAAATATAAAAAAGTAGCAAGTTCAAATGCATTTTATTTGGTCCATAGTAAATATTGTTGAACTTATCACAATTTACCACACACTATTATCAAGGATACTAAATGGTATATTCATTTTAAAAATGCAAAATACATTCAAAAATTTTTGAAAATTTCCCTTTTTTCTTAAGTTTATTCAGTAGAATCATACAGTTACTAGTAATAAAGTTAAGTATATTCAGATATCTAAATATTGTGGATTGTGAAATGTCTTCAGTATTATTCATAGTAGCAACTTTTTAATTATATTATCTTCTATTTTCAATACATCAAATTTAAGTAATAATCATAATAAAAAACCTTCAATTTTAACAAATTTAGTATTATAGTATATCCATAGATTATACTATACTATATTCATTAATATATAATTGAATTAATATATACTTCAAAATATTAAAAAATAATCACCTTGTCAATATAGTAACAATAACAATTATCTTAAATATTATTATTTTTTAATTAATAGGTTTAATGAGATATATTATTGTTAAAAAATATTCAATAATAAATAATAAAAATAATATTTATTCAATTGAATCTCGGAAAAAACTTTCAAAAATATTCAAACAAAATTAACCAATTAAATAATTACAACCCTATACATTAAAATTTAATTGGTCAAACATTTTGTAAATATAGATAATCCACAAATATTTTATTATTCAATAATAAAATCTAAATTATTTAACTCCCCAATAAGTTTTTTTTAATCATTGGCAGAAAATATTCGATAATTATATATCTAATTAAAATTAAATGCTTATTTTTTTAAAAAAAATCTTTTATAATTTTAATAACATATATTTTTATTTATTTTCTCTTTCAATATTTAATATCAATCTTATTTTTGATATTATTTGATTAAAATAACTAAATTTAGCTAATTCCAAAAATTATCTGATAGAAAAACCCTTAAACAGTTTGTTATATTTTGCTTAAAATGCTGATTGAATACAAATAGTTGACTAATATTTTTTAGCTAGTCATTCTAGAACAATTTTCAAGATACATTTAAGTTTGTAATAAGCATTAAATTTTGGTAAAAAAAATCTAAAAACTCGGTTAAAAAAGTTATTATCCTACTTATTTGTCAAGGTACAAATAAATTCAATATTGAAAAATAATTAAGCAGGCTGAATAATAACAGATTGACATCTTTAAAACATGGTCAATAGCTTCAAGTATATATATAACGCAATTAGATTATTTTTAATACCAATAATTTATAATATTTAATAATTATAACAATGAAATTGATTAATTATTCTATTTCCTTCTTTGCCATTCATTCTTTTTGTCAGCAAGCTATACCAACAATTGTTAATGCGCCCACTGTCACTCAATACCCATCCAACCCCAATATTAATCCCAATAACTATATCTCATTCACAACTATTGCGGCACCTGCTCCCTCAAATGTTGCTGGTATACCTACTCACCATGTTTATCCAATTTACAACAATCCCAACTCATATTGGTATATCCCTCCTTCAGTTGCCGACTTTATTAATACCTATCTCCCCTATATGATTGAACAATATCTAGATACCCATCATCCTACTCTCACAGAGAATAACTCGAATACCAGTAGCTCTACTCCTACTAATAATAACTCAGGTAATGATAACAATAATGTTGACGACTCTAACTCTGGAGACGATAATGCTAAAACTGATAATGGTAACTCCGAGAGTACCGGTAATAGTGATTCCAATTCCAAAGATGACTCAAATTCTGGTAATGAAACAACAGTTACAGACAATTCATCAAATCCAGATAGTACTAATTCTACGGATGATGCCTCACCTACTGATGACTCTGGATCCTCCAACAGTACAGATACCAAAACTGATGGCGAATTTAGTAGCTCTGACCGCCAGTATATCATCTCCAGCACTATTTTAATTTCTCTTACCTTAACTATAATGTTATCGATTTAATAACACAAATTTTAATTTATTTTGGTATTATTACTGAAACATAATAACTTATAATACCTTTTATAATTAATAATATTAATAAATTCTAATTATTATATTTTTTAATATTTTTTTTAATTATTAAAATTTAATTAATATCTAATAAATATTAATATTATTTAAAATTCATATATAAAATTTTAAAACATAATATAAATTTAAATTTCAAGGTTTTCGTTTGTTAAATTTATATATATATATATTTCAATTTTCATTATTACTAAAATGATTTATAAATTATTCAATATTCTACTAATATTCTATTTAAAGTAGATATTTAGCAGGTGATTTAATACTATAAATTCTAAAAAAAAATAATAAATAAAAATTTATAATATTTTATAAATTTTATATAAATTAATAATTAATTTAATACTTTATAATAATAAATTAAATTTTTAAAATAATTTTAATATTTTTATAATAATTACATTTATAGTAAATTTTTTAATTTTTAAATTTTATTATATAAAGATATTTTTCTAAAATTTTATAAATTTGAAAAAAAAATTAATATTAATATATTATAATATTATTAATTTTTTATTATGAATTATATTATTCTTGATATTCAATTTATTTAATTAAACCTGATATAATTATATCCTTTTAATCATTATTTTTTACCTTAAATATTTTATTCATAAATAATGAAAAAAAATTTTTATTAAAATTTTAATTATAATAATATAAAATTAAAATTTATTAGTGAATATTTTGGTTTGATTTTGTTATTTATTTTTAATATGAATCATTTTATTCTGTATATATAACTTTGGAACGAGTTAGCAAATGATTCATGCTTTATTATTTTATAATCATAATAATTATTCCTTTGTGGAAATGAATACAGCTTATAATAACTTTGTATATAATAATTATAAATCCAGTCTGTTATTATAGTTTTCTAATCATAGTTTATTATTATTACAAAAAATATATCTTTTAATTCGAAAAGTAATTCCTTAATTAGCTAGATAACTTTAGTTATAAAACAGACATAATTTGAGTTTTCTTGGATAAACGTATTACTATGTTAATTTTTATTATTCGCATCTTTCGAAATATTATTAAATCATTTTAATATATTATTACAACATTGTTAGTACTAATATTTTTATTTAATAGTATTGAAAGCATTATTGCTTAAACTATTAAATTATTTTTGAAAAAATCTTTTCAGATATAGATTATATTGGGGGATATAATCTATTTTAATGTTCTTTAATTATCTATTATAAAATATTAAAATATATAGAAATGACGGTCCCAAAGAGATTAGAAAAGTTGTTGTAATGAAATATTTCGCTTTCATCATTATTCTTGGAATAATATAAATAATATATTATATTAAGTTGAAATGAATTTATTCATCAGTTTCAAAAAACATACAATTTCAATAAATTAATTTATATAATGCACATTGTTAGGTAATCACATAATATATTTAAATATTAAACTTTAAGGAATAAAATCATTATTAAATAATCCTATTTTCTTGTTTATTACAATTGAAAACATTCACAATTATATTTAAATAATAAAGTTTAAAAAATAAGATATAGATTTTATAAGTAATGATAAACGAAATATATATTCAAAATATTTGTAATTTAAATATTATTTAAAATTATTAAAAAAGGCTATATCGAGATGATTTTTCAATAATATTCTATAGATTAATTACTATGGTTTGGAGTAATTTTCTATTTCTAACCTGTAAATATGTTTAATCATTTGTACTTTAAGTTTGTTAAGATTATCAAATTCGTTCAGCTGAATGATATTTTTATAATTAATTTTTTATCATAGCTTTTTAAATACCTTATATTTTTAATTGATGGAGTTATAATAAAGAAGCATTATTATTATTATTATTTTCTAGTTTATATATGAGTTTCATTTTGAAAATATTTTTATATAATGTTATTTTGATTATAACTGATTTTATTATTATAAATTTTTATTGAATTGAATTAAAAATTTTGCTGAAAAGGATATTATCTTTTGTAAAACAACCTATATATTTAACAACAAAAATCAATTTATATAAATCAGCAATAATCATCTATAACAATAAAGCTTAAGTTCTAGACTTTTTATTTGACTTATATGGTAAATCCAAAATATATTTGTATTCACATATATACAATTATACTGGTTGAAGTTAGTGAATGGACTATAATTTCACATATTAAATCAGCTATTTTTATGGATATAAACTGTGAATTTATTCAAATTCGATATTAAATCTCATTATCTGCTGGGTTAATCAAAAATATTAAATCATCTCAACAATCCAATTAGGGTTTTAGTACAAAATTGATTACAAATTGCCAAGATAAAATAAAAATGATTGCGCAAATTTCAATTTTCGTGTAGCTTAATATTAAATTTTCCACTATTATGAATTAAAATTGATTAAGGTATAAATAGTAGTCAGTTTTATTTGAAAACATTAATCTATTAATATCTTAGTCATAATGAAATTGATTAACGCTTCAGTTGCTTTGTTTGCTCTCCAAGTTTTCTCTCAAGACACTACTTCAGCTAATACTGACTTGACTACTGCCACTCAAAGAACAACACTTGCTACCGGTAGCACTACACCAACAGGTTCAATCACAACCATCACAGGATCCTCTTCTTCCAATTCTAACATTGTTTCCCAATCTACCACTTCCATGACTGGTTCAGCTACTGAAGGCACCACATCTGGCGCATCCACCACAGATGCTAGCTCTACTGACAGATCAGCTACGTCCACAACCTCCACCGCAAGAAATAGCTCAACCTCATCTAAATCCTCCACTACCACTCGTAATTCTACTACCACAACTACTAGTGATGCAAACTCACAATTCTTCATTCCCACCAAAATTTTAGTTGCACTCACTATAATAGGATTTAGTTATATTTAATTCATTTTTTATTATATTTCAATAAAATATTATTTTTTATTCATTTTTGAATTGATTATATATATATAATTTAAAAATTATAGAAAAATAATATATTATATATTATATTATTTTGCGAAATTTTTTTTCTTTCAAATTATTAAATTTATAATATTGAATTTTAAATTTCAAAATTTTGAAATTAATAATATTAGGAAAATCTTTAGTATAAATTTTAATATAATAATATTATAATGTTTAATAATATTATTGCTATATTTATTTGATAATATTATATTTAATAATTGATTATAATTGTAATCAGTTTATGGAATATTCTATTTCTTTGGTTTTATAGTATTTGTAAGATTTAAGTATATTAAAAATATAAGTAATCTTTTATCGATTTGAAAGAAAAAGATGACGAATTTATCATTATTAAAAAAGGTGTTCAATAATATAGGCTATGCCTATTTAATCAAATTAAATGATTTTCTATGGAATTGATTATTATTAATATACATTTTCAAAAAAAACTGAAGTATATAAGTTGATTTATTTAAATCTTGTGATATTTATATATAATAAATAACCTTACAATTAAAATAAAAAAATATAAATGTATTAAAAGCTTAATGAAATATTTTAAAAGTATCATAGTTTCCAATTCTCTTTTTTAATTTTGATAATTTTTACTTAAACGAAGCACTTTCAAGGTCTGAACTCATATAAGGTGCATTACTTGAAATGTTTTAGCTATCCCATTATGGTACCTTTAAGTTGCACTTCAAAAAAGTCAATCCAAGTACTAAAGGAACAATGAAGTATTAAAAATTGAAATTAATTTTTAAAGTAACAAAGTAGAATTTCCATATATTATACATATAAATTGGAGAATGTTATTATATATTACAAAATTGAAATTATCCAAATTGATTAATATTGGTTGTATCTAATAACTTATAGACAGATAAATAAAGTATATAATACTATTGATTATTATTCAATAACCACTGAATATGGAATTTTAAAGATTTTAAATATTCAAGTTAAAAATTTTAAAATATTTGCCATAATTTATAAATAAAAAAAAATTCTAATTAGAAGATTTTAATCGGTATTTACAATAAAATATCAATTTGATTATAATAATTTACATTGGTTTCAATTTCATTATTTTGAATGCCAATAAATCAAAAATTTCGCTCAATTTTCAAATAACAATCAAACAGTTGCCAAGATGCAAATAATATAAGTTTCGCAAATAGATTGTATTGGCATTGGCAATGTTTCCAAACATAATAATAAGTTCTATTGATTAGTAAGTATATATAATCATAAGAGTCAATCATTATCATTAGTTTATTGTCATATTAACAATGAAATTGGTTAAGGCTTCAGTTGCATTCTTCGCTCTCCAAGTATTATCTCAAGGAGCTGGCGCTACTGGCACTGATTTATCTGCGGCTAGCCAAAGTGCATCTATCTCTACTAATAGCGCAACGCCTACAAATTCAATTACGACCATTACAGGATCTTCTCCCTCTTCAGACTCTAGCAATACCTCTCAAGATATTAACTCCAATACTTCTGCTACTGAAACTAGCTCAACTGACTCCACTGGCACTTCTACAGTGACCTCTCAAAGGGCTACTGTCACCTCTTCTAGATCGTCATCGTCTTTTGAAACCCCTGTGACTGTAAGTTTCAATGATGCTACCTCCAACTTCATCACTTCTGCTAAAATTTTGATAATTGTGACAATTATTGGATTGTTAACTGTTTAATATATGTTTTAAATATTTCAAAAATTATTGATTAATTTGAATCATTGAAAATTTATAATAATTTTAATATAGTTATATTTTTTATTGTTTATAAAAATTATTGTTTTTTCATTTTGTCAATATATTATAATATAGGATTGAATAATGAAAACAATATCAAAATACTATGATAAATATGTATTCACTTTTGATATTGCTCATCAATAATATATTAGTATAAAAATCAATATAAATTTTATTTAATATCTATTAAACATATTATTTTTGGTATTAAATGGTATCATTTAAGTTTTTCTCATATATTTATAATTTGATTAATTAAAATAAAAATTACTAATTAAATTAATATTATTTATAAAAGAACTCTATAAAATTGTCATATCTGATAACAACCTAATATTTGATAGGGAATAATCTTGCTCATCACTCAAGAAACTTTGATTATCCCACTGATCCAAGAAGTTACATTGGAGGTACCTCATTTTATGAACTAGTTGAATTCATCATTTTCTGTCTGTAAAGCATTCATATCCACAAAAATTCATAATTGAAACTAATATAAAATTATCATAAGTAAATTAATAAACATATCTTTTTATCTTCATTTTCAAAAGTATCCAGTTTCTAAGTTTTCCTTGTAACACTCACAAAAGTATTAAGTTTTGATAAGTGTGAGATATTTACTTTATTCACAGTAAGCTACTTTCACCTGATTTGGTGAACCCCCTTAATTTACTTTAATTTTATGGTAATCTATTGTTTACTACTGGCAATTCCTTATTTAAGCTCTAAATGTCTATCTCCTCCCATATTTATAATTATCATATTATATAATTAATTCAGTATAATATATTTATATGAATTTAATATTTTATAATATGGTATAATTTGAAAATTTTTTAATATTGATCCAATTTATGACTAATAATATATTAATATTTATTATTAAAGAAAAAATTAGGTTCCTTTTTTTTTAAAAAGAATAATTAATTTAATTATGAAAATTTTAAATTCAATAATCTTAACAAAAGTTATATTTTTAATTGATAATATTATAATTTAATATATTAAATTTCTATTTAAATATTATAAAATGTTAAAAAATTTTTAAATAAAAAATAATATTAAAACTTATAATTTTTATAATTTAATATTATAATAATAAAACTTAATAATATTTATTACATTTTTTATTAAAATTATTTTAAACAAATTTGATCAACCTGTGTAATATTAAAAACCCGAAAATTTTCAAATTCATTTAATATCAAGATTATATTTAAACATTAAATTTTTAATAAATTTGAGTGCATTCTTGACAACTTAATAATAATAAATCGAATATGCTGATTATCCCATTGAATCTTGTTTTGAGGTTTGTTTTAATTTGAAATTTGACTATTATAAAAAACTTTGGGTAATGATTCAGATTATTTTAGTGATTGGGAAGTAGTATATGGGTTTGTATAGGTTTTATAATTTCCTAAACTTAATTGGATACCGAGTTTTATTTTGAACGTTTTTTTTCGATATAATTTTCAATTATAATATTAATCAAAACATTCAAAAAATTGTTTCTAGTTTTGCTATGATTAATTGATTATATAAACTATAAAAAAGAAACTCATTTGTATATAATAGGTCAGAGTTTCATCAGCAATTAATATCAAATAACAGCTCACAATATTAACATCAAAACATATAAATACAATCAATTTCTAATATCATGATAACTTGCTCCATTTTATTTATTGCTGGGCAAAACCTATCTAAATATTTATCATTATTTGGATCCTTGATCCCAGTGCCAACTAATATTATAAATCTCGTTGAAAATTTGGAAAATTCTAAAATTACTACTATTTTTTCCAGTTCTGGCTAAGATGTAGCTAATAGTGGTGTTTTATCAGATATTGTGAGTACTACTACGATTGCGACCCAACCTGCGACAACTGACTTGACCAGTACTTTTATGACTATTTACGAACTTTGGGATATCACTTCTGATTCAAATGGAAATGGTGATCAGAAATCCACTAATGGCAACCTGAAAATTGCTACTGAAACAGAAGGAAATGATACTCAACTACCAACTGGAGATAGCAATAATACATCTGCGTCACTATAAGATACTGGATCCATTCCCACTTCAACCCAAGTTGACCATTCTTCGGAGTCCACTGGAGACAATAGTAGTGTTCTCACATCCGCAAAAAACAATATTGAAGGTTCCGGCGACAGCGATACTACTTCACCTGAACTAACTTACATTCCAGATAATAACGATTCATCACTTAGTCAAAATACTGGAGAAATTCCCACAGCAACAAAAGGTGAAAGAACTGAAGAAACTCCAGTAAAAACAACTAAACTAACGATCACCAATGATAATGTTCCCAATGCCAATGCAACTGAATCTGAAGTCATTTAGTAACCTACAATAATTGATGCAAATATTGCAACTGAAAGCACTGATCAGGTAGCCATACCCACCGCCATAGAAGCTTTCGTATCAAATGGAGCCTTAGAAACTGGCGACGCAACTGTTTCAAGTCAGGATGATGCTAATCAAGCAACAGACTCAGCCTCAACCATTCAGCAAACTGAAGCCACACAGGAAGTTTCCAGTGCAACAATCAGTGAGACTTCTACACCAACTCCCACCCCAACTGAAGATTCTTCCATTTCATCAAGTTCTACTCCATTTACTAATGAATATAATCGATTCAAAATTTCTACTACTATTGTTATTACTTCAGTTTTGACAATTTTGATTCAGTTAAATATTTAAATAACTAATATTCTCAAATTATATTAAAATGAAAAATAAAAAAAAATTTTAAATCACTAAAAAATATTAATAATTTTATTAAAATTATTTTAAAATGTTAAATTGAAAATATTATAATACAATTTTTTAATTTATACTATATATAAATTTGTATTAGTTAATGAATAAAACTAATATATACTTATTATTAAAATTTTTATATAAATTTACATTAATTGCTTAAATTTGAATATGTTAGATTTAATAATACCATAGAATTAAAAAAATGGGAAATTTTTTAATTTCTGATTTTTCAAATATATTATTAATTTCAAATAAAAAAATATATACAAAACAAATAAAAAAAATAAATAGATTTGAATTATATATATATATATATAATTTTTTTAATTAAAAAATTAATTTTTTAAAATTAGTTGTTTAATTTAATTATGCTTAAACTAAATAGTAACCATTAAAAGTTTTTTATTTTAGTATTAATAAAACTTAACCACAAACCTTTTAAAATCATTTAAAATTTATAAACAGCTTTTGGTAATAAAGTATTATTTAAATTAACAATTTATTACTAGGTAAATTATTTTAAAGTTAAAAGAAAAATTACTTAAAACCTATTAAAATCTAAAAGACTAATTTTAATTGTTATTTTTTTAATTATTAATAAAGTGAAAAATTATATTGAAAAACACCTTTTTATTTTAATTAAAGAATTATCAAGATATTTTAATATTAATTATATAAGTATTTTATATATATTAAAGTTTAAATTAAAATTAATTAATAAAAATATAAAATAAATACCCTATAATTTAACTAAAGCTTAAAAAAAAGCTAAAGTAGCTATTGTTAAATAAAACTTATTAAGGTATAACTAAAAACTAAAGTTTTTACAGTGAATTATTATAGTTAATAAATCTTAAATTTTTTTATATAATCTTTTGTTAAAATATAAATTAAAGTGTTAGATTAAGTTAAATCAACCTTCTTTATAAATTCCTTTAAACAAACACTTTATTAATAAGTGAATGTTAATTGAAGTAATAAATTATAATAATATATACTATTCTTATTTAATTCTTAAAAGAATCAATTAATAATAAACTTTATATTTTTTTTAAATAAAACTATTTTTAATTAATATTCTTAATATAATTTGAGAAAACTTATTATTTTATATGATAATTATAAAATACATAAATTTAAAGTTGTAAAAAACTTTCTAATTAAAAATAACTAGAAAAAACTACTATATCTAGTATATTCTTTAGATTACAACCTATATAATTATAATTGCTTTAAGTAATTAAAAAACTAACTTACAAGAAAGAAAATTTCTACAGGAAAATTTAATTGGTTTGTAAAACATCAAATTTTAGTCTTTAATAAAAAGAATTATTTTTTAAGTGTTAGATCTTTGCTAAAAGTATAGCTAAAAGTTATTAGAAATAAAAGAAATTATTAATTTTATATTATATATTTATTTTACTTTTTATATATTAAAATGTTTATTTTTTTTTCAATTGCAAAAAATTCCAATTATTTAAATTACAAAGTAATAATATTAATGCAAATATTATAATTTGTTTCTAATTTTGTTTAATCAAAGCATTAATGATTTTTAATTTAATTTTAATTATATAAAATACTAAAGTATATTACAATCATATTAATCTAGAGTCCATAGTATAAAAATAATTCAATGGTCTAAGCATATATCATTTATAAAATATTAAAAATTGCTATAATTAAATCACTTTTCAGATGAACAATCTTGTAATAATTCTTCAAAAATCTTGAATAGCTCAAAATATCAATGTATAAAAAAATTTATCAGGCTCAAGTTATAGCCCATGGATCAATACTTTGGTTTAAATACTTATTATGAATATCAAAAAAATCTTTGATTAAACCCGAATTTGAATAAACTATAGTAAAAGATGAAATTTTTCAATTGGTTAGTTTTAATATTGAGTTCTTATATTTTAGCCCAGGAATCCGAAAGGAATAATAAAGGGTCAACTATACTATCCAGAACAGTCAGCAGCAAGGTAACCCCTACATCTATCAAAAACAACGAAGGTAACAGGAATGATACCGAAGCAACGGCCACTCACACATCTGATCACACAACAACAATCACTGACAAAGCAGAATCAAGCTATACAAACGCCATAGACGAAAATAAACCATCTACAACTAGAGAGGAAAATGACGAAAGTACAACAACCACGAAAACATCCAAATCCAAAAAAACTACAGCAACAGCTGAAACTACCACATTGAGAAGTCGATCAATTTATATACCTCCAACAGACGATGCGAATAAAATGAATTGGAGTACAACTATGATGATTTTTGGTATTCAGATCAGTGCTACGTTCTTAGCTTACCAATTCTTCTAATTTTACAAATCTCTTGGAATTTTTAAGTAATTATTAACTGATTTTAATGTTAATTTATTTAATAAAAAACTTTTTTATATTATTTAGCACATTCTTAATATATTATATAATATATTATTTAAAATAAATTAATATCATTTATTTTATAATTAAATATTTAAATGAAATTAAATTAATTATAAATTTAACTTTATAATACATTTATTTTATTTAATAAAAATTTTAAAATTTGAATTAATAATAAATAGGAATAGATGTGATAAATTTTAGTGTAATTTTATAAATTTAAAACTTAATTAATTCATTGAATTATTAAATATATAAATTTAATTTTAATAATAATATTTAAATAAAATAGTGATTAAAAAATAAATAAATATTGATATATAATTTATGAAAATAAATTAATATGATATTTCATGTAAAAATAAAAAAATTAAAATTGATTAAAACTTTAATAAAATTATGAATAGTAAAAATTTAAAATAGAAAGATATTATAAAATAATATAAATGTGAAAATTTTAAATTGATTATTTTTAAAATTAATGGATTTTATATATGAATTTATAAGCCCCTATGGCCCAATGGATAAGGCATCGGACTTCTAATCCGGGGATTCTGGGTTCGATCCCCAGTAGGGGTGTCTTAATTTTTTTTTCATAATTTGATTTTACTCTTTTCTCTTTAATATTTATTATATTTTTTACATTTGGCAATCAATAATTTATATTTATTTTTACTTTATTTAAATTTCTTAAACTTTATCTTCTTCTTTTTAATATATATCTTTTTTAAAAAATAATTTTTTTTATTAAATATTATAAAATAACTTCTTATCAGGTCTAAATCGTATAACTTTCATTCAAAAATAGATTATATAGTTAAATTTTATATTAAGCAACATTGGTTGAATTTGCAATAAGTTACACAGAGAAGATTTCAATGTTGAGATATTATTGATCCAATACATCATTTAATTTCCACATGGAATTAAAAAGTGGAAAAATGTACAATGTATGAGTTTGGTATCACAGTTTGATCTAAACAACGAAATTAGATATAAAATCCAAAAATTATAAATAATATCAGGATTGGATTGATACGCAATTATATAATTCTTCAAGTTCTTAATCAAAATATTTAAAAATTAATATATATTGAATATTTATAATATTAAAATTTAATTGAGTATACAAGAAAAAATTAAAAAAAGAATTCAATTGAGATAAATTTAGTAAAATGAATAATTTTATTCTTTAGAGAATATACATGATATTAATATATTAACAAAGTTAAAATAAGTTAAGTCGTATTATTAATATATTTTTAATCAAATCATTTCAATTCTCAGAGTAAAAAGTCAAATTAGAAAGTTTTGACTGTGGTAGATAAAGCGCAATTCTACTTTTATTAATAATCATGCAATATTTTTAAATTTATTAAAATCATTCAAATAAATTTATTAATAAGAGTATTTTTATAATAAAAAACTGTGTTATCAAATTTAAAATTGAATTTAATATATAAAATTTTTTTATTTTTCTAATTGATATTAAATAATTTAACAATTCTTATTCTTAAAAAAATGAAAATCATCATTTTAAAATAAATTATCTTATTAATTCAATAATGATATATATTTACCAAGTAGTGTTATATATATAATACACCATTATTAGCAATATATTTTGTTTCTCCTTTAATTTTTAATTATATTTTTACTTATTTAAATTATAATACAGTTGTTTATATCTGACAGGATTAAAAATTACTTTGAATAATTTTGTGATCATTATTGATATTTAATTTGATAATTAGTTTATTTCATTACACCCTACTCAAAACTTATTATACTTAATAAATAATATAAAATTTAATTTGAATTTTTTGATTATTTCTTAATATAATGTTCATCATGCTCACATTGATATCTATATATCAATTGAGTTTAATATATATTTATCAGGATAATTAAGATTGTTGGAATTTTTTTTATTTCACAATAGTTTTAAATATTAATACAGAAATTAAAATAATGGCACAATTTTAAAATTAAAATTAAATAAATAAATTAATAAATAATATATAAAAATTAATGAATAATATAAAATTAATATTTTCTTTTATTATTAATAACTTTTTTCTATACTTTTAGTATGCTTCTAATATTTAAAATATAGTTTTTTTTATTAAAGGCTGAAATTCAATATTTTACAAACTAATTTAATTTATTTGCAGGAATTTTTTTCTTGTAAATTGTTTTTTTTAATTATCTAAAACAATTATAATCATATAGATTATAATCAAGTGAATATATTAGATATAGTAACTCCTTTTATTTTTTTTATATAAAAAATCTTTTATAGCTTTAATTTTATATATTTTATAATTATTATATAAAATAATAGGTGTTTTTAATATATTGAGAATATTATTTAAAAATTGTTTTATTTAAAAAGATAATATATAATTTACTATTAATTGATTTTCCTTGAGGTATTAAATAAAAAATCTATATACCATTATAATTTATTATAATAATTAACATTTATTTATATTTAAAATACTTATTTATTAAAATTTATAGAAAGGATTAATTTAGCTTAACCTAATATTTTGTTTTATTTTTAAATAAAAGATTATATAAAAGAATTTAAAATTTATTAATTATAAGTATTTACTGTAAAAACCTTTGTTTTTAGTTATACCTTAATAAGTTTAATTTAACTATAGCTATTTTAATTTTCTTTTAAGCTTTTATTAAATTATAAGGTACCTATTTTATATTTTTATTAATTAATTTAAGTTTAAACTTAAGTAAATATAATATACTTATATAATTAATATTAAATTATTTTAATAATTCTTTAACAGAAATAAAAAAGTATTTCTTAATATATTTTTTTATTCTATTAATAAGTAAAAGAATAATAGTAGAAATTAATCTTTTAAATTTTAGTAAATTTTCAATAGTATTTCTTTTAATTTTAAAATTATAAATTTAGTGATATATGGTAGTTTTAAATAAAGCACCATCTTTATAAGTTGTTTATAGGCTTTAGATGATTTTAAAGGGTTTATAGTTAAGTTTTAAAGATATAAAAATAAAAGCCTTTTGATAATCACAATCTAATTTAAACTTGATTAAATTTCAATATAAATGTTAAAGTCAAAATATTTTAATAAAAAAATAATTAAAATTAAATATATATATATAGTTTGAAAATATTTATTTACTTATATATTTTATATATATAAAATCTTTCAAAATATATAATATGTTTAAAAGATCAGAAATTAAAAAATTTGCCATTTTTTAATTTCTATACTAATATTATTTAAGATAAATAAGATTAAATTATTGAATTAATATTAATTATAATATTCATTAATCAATTCATAATTAAGTAATATCCTAAAATAAACTGGTAATAAACATTAAAGAACCATTTGTCATAGCTAATTAATTTAATTTTCTTAAGAATTTTCTTGGCCAGTTGACTTTCATTGTCAAAAATTCTGAAATAATTGAAAATAAACTTTTTCCACCTTGAGTATACTTAACATTAAAATATATAAAAATTATTAAGATTCATGATTTATCAATTTCACTTTGAATAAAATTTTAATATAAATATATTAAAATTTTATATTAATGTTGGTTTAATTATTAATCAAATAAATGGAATGATTATTTTAGACTATTATAAATGCTAAAATTGTGAAAAACTCCAATTCGTCTCCAATTAATAGTATAATTTGACATTTAAATGCAGATTTTAATTACAAAGAAGTTTTAATTAATTTTTAAATATAATTTTTTTCCATAAAATATTCATTGAATGTCATTTGATTATTATCATATTACATTATATACTTCTAAATTTCAATATAGAATATTGTGATCATGTATTCAAATTAAAAATTATATATATATGATACTTTACTATATAATTGTCTTAATTAAAGTGTATTAAGAATAATTAATTTTTTTAACTTATAATACTTACATGGTATCTTTTTCAATTAATATTTAAATTCTCAATTTAAAAGAATGTACCTCAATGGAATGATTTATCATTTCTGATAAATATATTTATATAATATCTATCTTATTTTTTAGCATTAGCTTAAAAACTTCAATGGACTGAAGAGGCTTGATTGTAATTTAAATCGTTATTCTTATTAAAGTTTAAAATATCAAATCAATATATCTGTAGATAAAATGAAAAACATAAAACTCCTATTTATATTTTTTTGATTTTCATATGATAGTTTTATATCGATATTTTCAACTCATCAGTCTATTATTACGAGAACTATTAATAGTCAACTAATAAATACCATATTATCAATTACCTATATAACGATAAACAACAATTAATAACATTTTTATATAATTAAAATTTTCTATATCATCAATTCCTCAACTGATGATTTACAGAATTTGATCCTTAAAATCGCAAAAACTAATCAAAATTAAGAATAAATTCAATTTATAATATTTTTTGATTAATAATTACTAATTTAAGGTTAAATTAGTATGTCTAAAAATAGAATGATTCAATTTATTCCAAAAATTGTGATAATAAAAAATAATTCGGGTTATATTCAATTTTTATTTCAAATTTATCAAACTTGATAATTATAGTTATTCAATTATTTATTCGATTAAAATTATTACAAGTGTAAATTAAAGCCCTTAAATATTTTTCTAATATTTTTATAAAATCTAATCAAAATGCGTAGTTTTGCTCAGTAACTGAATATGATTGAAATAATATCGGTAAATATTGAAGTCTTGGTATTGAATTTGAGGAAACAGATCAAATCATATTATATCGGTTCAACAGTTATGAATAAACAATATTATGAAATCATCTTTACATTTATTTAATTAAAGACTTATTGATCAAATTGATCAATTTAAAAATTAATAGCCCAATTTAGGAGTTAAACTCATACACATTCAATCCATACATCCAAATGTGTCATCTATTATTAACATTGGAGTCAGTATATAAACCCCTTTTAATACATTTTGATAACTTCAATCAATTCTTATTTAATATTTTTTGTGTATATAAATTTTATCATTAACTATGAAATTGATCAATTATTCAGTAGTTTTCTTTGCTACTTTGGCTTTAAGTCAAAACAATGGTTTTGCGCCTTCTGATACAACCGATATTACCAGGCCGGGAGATAATCAAACTTTTTCAGTTTCTATAATCCCTGGAACTCCTACTGATGTTCCCTCCCTAACTACCCACTCATCTGTCACTACAATCACCAGATCAAGCAAAAAAGACACTAGTGAATCAACTGCAACAGTGGTCCCAGAATCTAGTACTCACACTAAAACTGAAAAACCTACTACAACTACCACCACAACCTCCACTGCTCCTTGGACTCCTCCACCTCCAGTTGCTACATTCGGACCTAACAATGCGCAATCCTTGATCCCTTCATTCCCATCTATGATGTCAATGAGTGTTCTATACGTTGGTGTAACTTATATTGTAGCTATGTTATAAGAAATATGTGGAAATAATCAATTAAATAATTCATTAAATAATTCATTATTATAATTAAAGACCATGTCAATTTTAAAACAAAATATTTCCTTTTTCTTAAAATTATTGATATAGTTTTATTCAAATTCATACATTTGTCAAAATAAAGAAAAAAAAATCTTAATATAATATTTTATTAATATAAAAGTAAATCATGAATTTTTTTAAACATCAAATATCTATAATTAAATAATTATCCAATATAAAAGTATTAAATCTAGAATTATCAAAATGTGACAATTAATATTAAAAAAATTTTTTTTAACTTTTTTACACCATTATTTTTGTGATTTAATCAAATTTGAGATATTTACCCCCAAATTTTACCTAGTATTAGAAATTGATCAGTGGATAATTTTTCGTATTAAATTAAAATTTTAAATGATTTGTAAGAGACAAAGTAATTAATTAATTTGGGTAATTAGTTAAAGTAATATAAATTGGAAGTTATTTTATTTCTAAATAACAAATTATATGATTCATTTTTTAAGTAGAAAATTTTTAAAAAAATATTGTTGGTATAATTTTAAATTTGTTAGATTAATTTTTAAATTGAATATTTCAATATCAAATTAGTTATTTTTATATTATAAACATATATATATATATGATATACTTTGTCAAAATCATCATTGATTTATACTATCCTTATATCTAATCTTTAACAATCATAGATGTTTAGACAAAAAAATTATTAAATAATTAGGAGAAAATATCTCCAAATTTATATTAAATTAGGTAATAATAAATTAACTTATTATTTCAAATATCAAAGTATTTCAGAAATATTTGCTTTATTTTTGAAATTATTAATATATATATTTAATGATCAATAGTATATATTTAATTGTGAAATAATGTCTAAAAATTGATTTTATCTCTAATATTCAATTAGATTTAGTATTAATAAAAGAATTTGTAATTTTCATATAGTATTAATACTGTATAAATATGTAACGAACATTACAAATGACTATATAATTTAAATCTATTCTAAATGCTCGCTTTATTATTCTATTCTTTGAATTAATTTTTCAAATTTCAATTTATTACCCCAATAGATTGCCCTTTTATCTATTAAAATACTCCTGATTCAATAACGTTTTTTCTCAATAGTATTACTCCAGATTGTTCGCACTAACCCTGTTTATGTATTCACTCAATTATTCTTCAGTTAACTCTATATAAATCAAATATTGTAATTTGATATACCTAATAACAATGTATATTTGACTTTATACACTAAATTTGGAAAGTTTGTTAGAAGATATTCGCCGTATCAGATAAACCAATATTTATCTATATTTTGCTTAATTATTCTTTTAATAAAACCGTGATCATCAATCTCAAATTAGGTCATGATCTATTGAAATTAATCAATAAAATCATACAAGTGAACTGTTTTATACTGGTATAATTTGTCACCAAATTTATATATACAATAAAGGTTAGAGTCATCATATTATAAATTTTTTCAATTAAGTTAAATATTATTGAATATATTATTTTAAAAATTCGCTCAAATAGTCTAATTATAATAAACTGTTAATAATTCTAAGCTTCCTTTAGGGGTGCATATTCTCTAGTCAAATACTAATCAAATTAGGGTTAGATAAAAATTAATTAATTTTTTATTGCATATAAGGATCCAAATTTTAAAATTTAATATAATTAATATTTATTAAATCATTATTTATTAAAATTATTATAAAAATTTATTAATAAGTTTAAAATTATTATAATCTATTGTAATAATTATATATTTATTACTTTATTATTTAGATAATAAAAACAAAATTATTTGAAAGTAATAATTGTTATTAATTTGTAAGCTTAATAATAGGACTTGATTTCAAATTTAAAAAAATATTTATTTTTATTCAAGATTTAATTAAATAAAATTGCATTGAGAAATATAGGAAGGAAATCAAGAATATTTTTTATAAAAAATAAAATTTTAATTAAAATTAATCATATTGAATTCTGAATACAATTTGTTCAATCATTATATTTATATAAAAATTTAAACTTTGATTTTTAATAAATTAATAAAAAAAATTTAATTTAAAAGTTAATATTTAAAATCAATATAATTATAATTAAGGATTTCTCATAAGTTTTTCAATAATAATATATATAGTTTTATATTTTAGTCTTCTAAACATTAACATGATATATAATGATTAGGAAATATTTATTTTTTAATATATAATCAATATAAATAAATATAATAATTTAAATTTTTAAA